>ML799289.1:19761-32229 GCA_009831015.1 Picea engelmannii
GGTCGAAGTTAGACCAAAATCTTTGTGTCTATATTTTCTGAGTTTTGCATATTGCTGATATTTTATTTATGCGTTGAAAACGATGTTCAGAATCCTCATGTTTCAGTTCTGAAATTTATTTTTCTGTTAAGTTTTTATATGCTGAAACACCGCTGAGTCATATGCTGAAACACCTCTGTGAGTATATGCTGAAACACAGTGTTGTAGCAGATGCTGAAACACAGTGTTGTAACAGATGTTGAAACACAGTGTTGTAGCAGATGTTGAAACACAGTGTTGTAGCAGATGTTGAAACACAGTGCTGTAGCAGATGCTGAAACACAGTGTTGAGTCATATGTTGAAACACCGCTGTGAGTATATGCTGAAACACCAGGCTGTAACATATGCTGGAACAGTGCTGAAACTGAGTTTGGCATTTAAATTTGACTGAAAAATCAGCGAGACTGAAACTGGGTTGGGATTTTGAAAAAAATTAACATTTCGGGTCTCCCTACCAATGGCATTCGATGGTTCAGCCGCAAACATATCATCCTTAATGCCCAGCAGGATTTCCTCTTGCCAGAGGAACAAATTGAGTCTAAAGGTCGGGATGTCCGTCTTAGCTCGTTGTCGCCTCCATGGCCGAAAGTTGCAGAGTTTGTCAAGCACTACCTTACCTGTGAAGGCCAATACCAGGTAGTCTACCAGTACGATTTTTTCCTGTTGTCTCATTTACGACATGCTAGATTGGTGAACATTTCTTATTATCTGCTTGGATGTCTTAAAAATATGTCGCACTATTGTAAAAAGGCTAAAAATCCCACCCTTTCCCTCACCCATCATCGTCTCACTCAACTACTTATCCAAAAGGGTTTTTCCCAACAAAACCCTCTCCCAAACAACCCACCTATAGATCCCCAAGAAGTTATTGAATATCCTGAAAATCTTCAGGAACAACAACCACAAAACCCTCCAGACCCTCCGGAAGCACCTAACAGTCCGCCTACAGATCCAATTAATCCAATTAACCTTCCTACCATACCAAGCCCACCCCACATATTACCAGAATCATCCACTCCTACTGTTGATATCCTTAGCGATGATTCTGAACCAGACAACTCTCCTTGTCCCATCACTGAGGAAAAAACCCCACGCAAATGAAAGAAAATTCGTTTCTTTCCACCCTTTTTATAAAGAAAATGAACAAGGGCCTCAACAAGAACAACCACTACTACCACTACCTTAAATCCCCAACCCATCCGGCTAAAACCCCGTATACCTCCAACCTCCCAAGTTCCAGAATTTTCACCTATTCCACCCACGGGCACTGAAACACAAGAACCAGAGGCCCAATGTGTTGCGACATCATCCTTTTCAACTCAAGTAGCTGAAACACAAGAACCAGCTACTCATTCAGTAGCTGAAACACAAGAACCAGCTATAGCTGTCACACAAGAACCAGCTACAGCTGAAACACAAGAACCAACTGCTGATATTGTTACCGAGATACAGGAATCAGATGCCCAAGGTGCTGCAACATTACTTTCTCTACATCAAGAAGCTGAAATACAAGAATCAGTTGTCGATCCTATAGCTTCCCCAAAAGAACCAGCTAGTGCGGCTATGACTATTACACAAGAACCAGTCACCCCTCTTCCAAAACCAACAATTGCCTCTGTCTTACAAGAAAATGAGTTCCTAAGGTCTGAACTGGAAGCCTACAAGCAAGAGCTAGTCATGGTAAAGGAATCCTACAAGAAAGAACTTAAATTGTACACCCTAGCTCGCATAGCCACCATGACAGAGGAAAATACAACAGAGAATCTGTGTAGAGAGTATATGTGCAGTCAATGTGGGGACATCTATTATCAAGCAGGCTACAAAGTAATTCAAATTCCAATGCCAGGATCTTTCCCTGCACCTACGACTTTTGCAGTCAAAGAAGAAAACCCTATTGTTACACAAGAACCAGCAGGACCTTCCAAAATTAAAACTGAACCCTGGCCTAGAACAATTGTCAAATCTAAAGCCCCTATTTTTGTTAATAAAGATGTACAAACATTGTCTATTGATGAATCTTCCCCTCCTAGCCAGATCAATACCCACACCTTTTTGGAACAAGCCACTCAGACCCTACCTCAGCCTACCACTTGCAATGCTGAAACACAAACTCAACCATGGGATGAGCAGGCAATAATGGACAAATGGAAAAAAGAGTCTGTTGTTACACAGGACAAAAGCCTGCAAGAACACAGACTACTCTGGCTAAACCATATCTATTCAAACCCGAAAGCTTTGGAGAAAACATGCCAGGAATCTCGTACCCATAAGAAACAGAATAAAGAGCTAAAAGGAAAATTTCTCTTGATGTTTGACTTAGCACAAAAGTTGTTGGTTGCATGGAAACCATCCTGCAATTACTCTCCGTTCCTCATGGAACAACTTACATTTTTTCAGATTAAATCAATCAAAGAAGGCAGACCCCATGCAGTGTTAAATCCAACAGATTTTGTTAAAACCTTTGCAAAAGCCTCTACTATGGATCAGCACCTCCTCTGTGAGGTATATCTTCATAATGAGGCCATCCCTGAGAACCGACAGCTTAACCTTAACCCTCTTGTCGGTGATATCCAGATTCAGGCACTCACCTCCTTCCTTAACAATTAGATTATATGGCAGAATGACTTCCTAGCTGCCAAGCATAACGAGGATAACCGCCTTCTCTGGATACGGCCAGAACCACAAAATGCTGCCACTTTTGTTACAGAGTATTATCAATTTTTTAAGAAACCAGGGATGACTCAACACATTCGGAAACTACAGACAACAGTGCTTCAGGATTGTCAACAGTTCATTAAATCCACAGAGATTGCTTCCCTACAAGAAAATAACATGTTTTGGAAACAATCTACAGGGAAAAGGCAAGAACACAATCCCTTTAGCCCCACTAATCTTGAGACAACAAGCTCCAGGGTACCTAGCTACATCAAGTGTGTTCAGCAATGTGTTGAAAGCCGGATAGGTTATCAATTTCATTTTCCTATCCTGTGGATGCCAGCAGAGAAATATCAAGTCCATTATAAGTTGCCCAAGAAGGCCGAAACAACATCTTGGCAAAGGCTACAACGTGTTCAAGGATTCAGAGCTCCAACAGACAGCACTTTCCATAGCTACTGCTTAAGTAACTTGCACGCTCAGAGTCGGTATTCAGATTCTGATTCAGATTGAAGTTGCCTGAGGACATGCAACCTTTTAAGTTGGGGGGGATGTTAGGACCCTACAATGTACCTTTTTGCTCACACTTTTTGCTACCATTACATCATTTTCCACTCACATTTAAACTTACATTATCACCTTACCCTATCTCTCCAAAGGTATATAACGTCTCTTCTCTTTGCTATATGTTTAATCTGTTTTGCATATAATTTTACATTACTCTCGTACTTAACCGTTGATCAGAAATATATAAGTGCTAAAATAGTTCGAACTGCAGATTAGCATTGTTGTTTAAAGGCCCATTGTTGAAACAGTCAAAGCATGCAAACCCCGTGGCTGAACGATGTTGAAACAACAACTCACACAAGAAGAAGTTGTTACACTCTCCATGGTCCATGATGTTGAAACAACAACTCACACAAGAAGAAATTGTTACACTCTCTGTGGTCTAATATGTTGAAACAACAATTCACACAAAGATGTTACACTGACCACAACAGCCGCACCTTGAGCCAGAATTAACCATCGCTGTTGTGTGAGACCACGTTGCTAAAATAGTCAGAATGCAAATCCCGTTGCTGAAACAGCCTGCGATTTGCGATGCTAAAACAACATACAACAGCAGTAACAAGAAGATAAATAAAGAAGTTGTTACTCCAGCCGCAACAACAACACCTCACTTAGCACCTTTTCAACTATTGTAATAGCATTCTATTATGGGAGACCAGGATATCCTATTCCAGTATAGAGATTTGATCTGACTAAGAATAGGACTCAAATGTACACATGTAATTTGATGATCAAATTGTATCGAGGGGATTCTCCTCTTTAAATAAGAGGAAATCATCATTAGAGAGGACCTTATTTTTGGCTAAGAAAGGATTTACATAGAAGGACATGTTTTACTTCAGACATTGTAATATGATACAGTTGATAGATGAATAAAAGATTGTTCTGAGCATTTCTTTCTAGTTCCTTTTGTTTCAGGGGAATCTTGTGAGAAGGGAGGGCCCACCTTCTTCACAAGATTCACCCATTAGCTGTGTAGTGTGTTAGTGTTATTTATGTTCATGCCTTGATTAAATTCTGTTTTGCTGAAACTCTACTTTACTGAACTTTGTTTTGTTGAAACTCTGCATTACTGATTGTTACATTGTTTTCATATGATTCGTGCTTGGGTAATTGTTAATCATTCTAGTTAGCAATCATGTTTGGTGAATTTATGAAAGTGTGATAATCAGGGACAGGTGCTGAAGATTCATGCTTGGGGAATAGGGTCATGTTCTCTGTTAAGAGATAGTTAGCCTTCAGTGTGTGTCAATCATTTCAATTAGTAATGAGTTCATGAAAGTGTGATGATCAGAAACAGGTACTGAAGATTCATGCTTGGGGAATAGGGTCCTGTCCTCTGTTAAAGAATAGCTGGTCTTTCCTTTTGCAATATCTTGAAAGATTTCTTTCTTAGGTTGTTATTTCTTAATGTAATCCAAGATTCTTCGGACAATTATTTCTTTAAATTTTGAACTATGCAATAGGTAGGTTGTTTTCCTGTAATTCAAGTTAGAACTTCAGTTTGTTCAAGGCAAGGTGTGATTAATGTATTTTTACTACAACTCTAGATTTCTTTTGAGATTGAGCATATATAGTGTGTGATTACCTTTGAAATAAACAGACTTCCCTGGGTTGACAATTTATGTAGCACTTGATTGTTTAGTTAAATAAGCAATTATAGTGACCAACAGCCATTAACAAGATAAAGGGAGAATTGGGAGAAAATCCTACCGAGGCCACAGAAATCATCAGGTTCTTGAATTCCAAGACCAAAGAAGAGTTGGAAGCACTGGAAATAGAGGATAGGACAGAAACAATCCTTGAGGTCAAGAAGGTTTTGAACAAGAAGGGATTGATGTTGCAACTTGACGAAAAATCTCAGACGATGGATATTGGAGTGTAGAGTTTTTTCAGCAAGGTCGACTCACTTCACAAGAAAGGTCTTCCAGGTTTACTAGTGATCAATGATAAACTGATTACTCTGTCAGACTACAAATAGAATATCCTCACAATAACAAAGGATGGTTCTAAATTTGCAGGCATACAAGGGAGCATAACTGGCAAGGCTTTCTTAGAAACTCTAAATTTGGACCTAAGCATCCAACATGAGATAAAGTACATCTTCATCACAAATCCAACCTTTTCCAGGTACACAGAGATGGATGAAACTTACAGAAGGTTTTCATCCCTAGTAAAAAGAGATGGGAAGACCTATGTACCTTACTCGAGTAGAGATGAGGTGGACATCTGAGTCAGCATGAATATAGTCAAAGTCAAGTTGATAAATCACCAACTACTTCCCCCAGAATCAACACCAAGGATTCGAATACATCATTAGCAGTCCTATTGTTTTCTAATTTGTAATCTAGTTAGTTAGATTTTTATTCCACCATATTCTAGTCATTAATGACAGGATCAAATGTAATTGTTGTATAAATACTTCTCACTTTGAAGTATTGAGGGTTCATTTTTGCACCCAGGAAGCTATCTTTGTAATATTTTTTAGAAGATCGACTAGTAATAAAAAGACAGATTCATAGGATTCTTGTGTTTGGATGTTGGTGATGTTTATCTTGCTCTGTTAATGTTTATCTTACTCTGTAATCATTTTGTTTTCTATTTCTAATCGTTTAAAGGAAGTTAATGAACAGGATTTGTCTCAGGCACTCTATTTCTGGTCTTTAGCGATCTGCATGTTATTCATCTGATGTTAAGTAAAGAAATTCTTAATTTCTTTTTTGCTTGGTTGATTATCTCGCTTGTTCTATATTTCCACCACATTTAATTCTAAAAGATCCACATTCTCACTATCTCGCCCTGTGAAGAAATCTTATAAAACTATATATGATCTTATACTTTAACACAGACCCCATATCCCAATGGATGTTTAATGCAATACTTCAGCCAAACTTCATAAACAAAACAACAAACTCAGATTATCACAATTAGCGTAATATCTAAAACTCAAACATATCTAAATCCTACAGATAGATCCCTCTCTGAAACTGGCAGGGCTAGATCCCAGTTTCGAAGTGGTTTTTTTAAGTTTCCTCTGTTAATTTCTTTTGGCCTTAACAACCTATGGTAATTACAGAGTGTTAACATATCAAAGAATTCCTTTTGGACTGATAAATGTAGATGCAGAATTCCAACATGAAATGGACATAGCCTTTAGATGATTGATTAGTCAAAGTGTTATGGTCTACCTAGATGATGTTACAATTTATTCCAGGAAGAGGTCAAGCCACCTACATCATTTGAAATAGATTTTCGAAAGATGTCAGAAGTACAATATATCTCTAAATCCAAAGAAAATTGCCTTTCTTATTTCATAGGGAAAATTACTTGGGCACATCATACCTAAGGATAGGATATCTATAGATTCATAATGAAATAGAGTCATCATGTATATCCCCATGTTGCACAGCAAGAATCTTATGCAGTCTTTCTTCAGGAAGATAAATTGCATACGCAGGTTTGTAGCTAAGTTCGATGAGATTCTCAAACCCCTACAGCAGATGCTAAATAAGTATTTGTAGTTCAAGTGAACATTTTCTGAGAAAAAGGATTTCAAAAAATTCAAAGATACATTAGCTTCAAAACTAGCATTACATAGCCCAAAATTCAACAAAGAAATTTCACTTTATACATTCACATCTGATCATTCTCTTGCAACAGTGCTCACACAAAGGGATTAGAAAGGAAATGAGTCTATGATTTCATTCATGAGCATTGGTCTATAAGGGGTAGAATTGAATTACCCAAAAATAAATAAATAATCATTCTTTGTTTATAAACTAGTTAAATAGTTCAATCCATGTATCTTGAAGAACCACACAAAGATAATAGTAGGGCCCACCCAACTACAAGGTCATTGTTCGTGCAAAAAGAAATTGGGGAATGAAGTGGAAATTGGATGATAGCCATCCAACAATATGATTTAGATTTCAAACCTACCACCATAGTTAGAGGTTAAGGTAATGTAGGCTAGCAACAAAAGCATTAGACCTAGTTGATTCATCAGAACAAGGTTGGGAAAATGAAATATAACTCTATATCCAAAAAATTATGTATGTTCCCATTAAAAAAAATTCTTGGTATAATGATTTAAAACAATATATACAAAAAGGTACTTCTCCTCGACACCTCAATTCAAAGAAAAAGAGGAGTATTGAGGCTCAGGTTATCTTAGTATTATCTAATTAGTGGTGTCCTTTTTTGAAAAATTTATGTTCGTGTATTTCTTAGATGTCTTGAGAAACATTATACTAACAAAGTCCTCATGGAAATACATGATGGAACAATTGGGGTTCATTTATTAAAGGATGCATATGTTTGGAATACACTTCCTACACTAATCCATGAGAGAAGAATGTGCATAAACTTAGAAGCAATAAATGAAATAAACAACAAACTATTAGACACCATGATTTCCAAGGGAAAATCCTTCTGGGAGAAAAATCCCACACTCTAAAGCACACTCAATGTATTATTCAACAACTAAATAGTTACAATACATTATAGAATCTTTGTGCTCTCAACAGGAGTGTTCAACAATAAGCTTCAGGCCCAAGGAAAATTTTAAGAACCCCTCTTAAATTTATATGTATAATAAATGGGTGAATCCCCATGACACATGGGAGAGTGTGAAGGCTATTTTATCAATAAGATAATATGCATATAATTTTTTGGCGACTCTTTCACCAAATTATATAATCTTGAAAAATTTGGGTGAATCTTTCATGAAATTATAAAATCTTGTGAAGATGTGGTAAATTTTCACATCATTATAAAACCTTTTAAAAGTCTTCGCGAATCTTTTAAAAGTCTATTAATTTAAATAAATTTGAATCAACGTTCGATCTTGGGAGTATTCCAAGAAAATATGGTACTGAAACATCATGTTGAAACATGTTGCACGCATGAAGAAACACTATGCAAAATTAATAAGGATGTTCAATGAATGCAGATATGATGGTGCTGAAACACCATGTTGAAACACACACGAAGAAGACTATGTTAATATACTCAAGTGAGACATTGTTGGATGCTAAAATTGTCTCTTTTTCCATATCATTTCCATGCCATTTTCATATCATTCTCTTGTATTTATTCATCCCTATTGTTTACATTTCCTATGAGAACATCAATCATGGAGAAGGTGCAATTCATTATTCATTCAACATTGTGTTATGTTAAAGCTTAATTCATACTTTACTGGTAAAATAGGATGATGTTTCTTTAGTCCTGACTCCTAATTTGGGTAATTACACAGTCATACATGTAAACCATGGAGATGTAAATATATAAAAATATGTTGGTGCTGAAATACTTGGCTTGGGATGAAACACGCTCCACGCACGAAGAAGACTATGTAGAATTAATAAGAATGAATGTAGATATGTTGGTGTTGAAACACCATGCAGAAACACCTAGGTGAAACATGTTGCATGCATGAAGAACACTATGCGGAATTAATAAGAATGTTCAATGAATGCAGGTATGTTGGTGTTGAAACACGTACGAAGAAGACTATGTTAATATACTCAAGTGACTCAGTGAGACATTGTTGGGTGCTAAAATTTCCCCTTTTTTCCTTATCATTTCTATGCCATTTTCAACTCATTCTCTTGTATTATTTCATCCCTATTGCTTACATTTACTATGAGAGAATCAATTCTAGAGAAGGTAAAATTCATTATTCATTCAGCATTGTGTTATGTTAAAGCTTAATTCATATTTTACTTGTAAACTACGATGATGTTTCCTTAGTCTTGACTCCTAATTTGGGTAATTACACAGGCATACCTATAAACCACGGAGATGTACATATATGAAAATATGTTGGTGTTGAAACACTTGGCTCGGGATGAAACACTCTCCACACATGAAGAAGAATATGTAGAATTAATAAGAATGAATGCAAATATGTTGGTGTTGAAACATTGTGCTAAAACACCTGGTTGAAACACGCTGCGTGCATGAAGAAGACTATGCAGAATTAATAAGAATGTTCAATGAATGCACATATGTTGGTGCTAAAACACCATGTTGAAACATGTGATGAAACACACACGAAGAAGACTATGTTAATATACTCAAGTGAGACATTGTTTGGTGCTAAAATTGCTCCTTTTTCCTTATCATTTCCATGCCATTTTCATCTCATTCTCTTCTATTAATTCATCCCTATTGTTTACATTTCCTATGAGAACATCAATCCTGGAGAAGGTACAATTCATTATTCATTCAATGTTGTGTTATGTTAAATCTTAATTCATACTTTACTTGTAAACTAGGATGATGTTTCCTTAGTCCTGACTCCTAATTTGGGTAATTACATAGTCATACGTGTAAACCACAGAGATATATGCAAATATGTTGGTGCTAAAACACTTGGCTCATGATGAAACATGCTCCACGCACGAAGAATACTATGTATAATTAATAAGAATGAATGCAAATATGTTGGTGTTGAAACACACTACATGCATGAAGAAGACTATGCAAAATTAATAAGAATGTTCAATTAATGCAGATATGTTGGTGTTGAAACACCACGCTGAAACATTGTGTTGAAACATGCACGAAGAAGACTATGTTAATATACTCAAGTGACTCAGTAAGACATTGTTGGGTGCTAAAATTGCCCCTTTTCCTTATCATTTACATGTTATTTTCATCTCATTATCTTGTATTAATTCATCCCTATTGTTTACATTTCCTATGAGAACATCAATTCTAGAGCAAGTACAATTCATTATTCATTCAACATTATGTTATGTTAAAGATTAATTCATACTTTACTTGTAAACAAGGATGATGTTTCCTTAGTCCTGACTCCTAATTTGGGTAATTACACAGTCGTACCTGTAAACCATGAATATGTACATATATGCAAATATATTGGTGTTGAAACACTTGGCTCGGGATTAAACACGATCCACGCATGAAGAAGACTATGTAGAATTAATAAGAATGAATGAAGATATGTTGGTGTTGAAACATCCTGCTGAAACACATGGTTGAAACACACTGCACGCATGAAGAAGACTATGCAGAATTAATAAGAATGTTCAATGAATGTAGATATGTTAGTGTTGAAACACCATGTTGAAACACTGTGCTGAAACAAACACGAAGAAGACTATGTTAATATACTCAAATGAGACATTGTTGGGTGCTAAAATTGCCCCTTTTTCCTTATCATTTCCATGTCATTTTCATCTCATTCTCTTGTATTAACTCATCCCTATTGTTTACATTTCCTATGAGAACATCATTCATGGTGCATGTACAATTCCTTATTCATTCAACATTGTGTTATGTTAAAGCTTAATTCATACTTTACTTGTAAACTAGGATGATGTTTCCTTAGTCCTGACTCCTAATTTGGGTAATCGCATATTCATACATGTAAACCATAGAGATGTACATATATGCAAATATGTTGATGCTAAAACACTTGGCTCCGGATGAAACACGCTCCATGCACAAAGAAGACTATGTATAATTAATAAGAAGGAATGTAGATATGTTGGTGTTGAAACATCGTCTTGAAACACCGTTCTAAAACACGTTGCACGCATGAACAAGACTATGCAGAATTAATAAGAATGTTCAATGAATGTAGATATGTTGGTGCTGAAACACCATACTGAAACACTATGCTAAAACACGCATGAACAAGACTATGTTAATATACTCAAGTGACTCGGCGAGACATTATTGGGTGCTAAAATTGCCCCTTTTTCCTTATCATTTTCATGCCATTTTCATCTCATTCTCTTGTATTAATTCATCCCTATTGTTTACATTTCCTATGAGAACATCAATTATAGAGTAGGTACAATTCATTATTCATTCAACATTGTGTTATGTTAAAACTTAATTCATAGTTAACTTGTAAACTAGGATGATGTTTCCTTAGTCCTAAGTTGGGTAATTACACAGTCATACATGTAAACCACGAAGATGTACATATATGCAGATATGTTGGTGTTGAAAAACCGTGTTGAAACACCTGACTGAAACACACTCCATGCACGAAGAAGATTATGCATAATTAATAAGAATGAATGAAGATATGTTGGTGTTGAAGCCTCAAACACCGTGTTGAAACATCATGCTGAAACATCATGCTGAAACACCATGTTGAAACATCGTGTTGAAACACGCATGAAGAAGACTATGGGCCATGGCCCCACCGATTCCATCATATCCAACTGGCAGAGTTACTCCACCACCTTCATATGTGGTCGTCAGTAATAAGTATCTATTATGGAAGGTACTGATAAGTTGAACATAATAGCCACCTCAGATTTTGCTTGTCGCCGACCACCTGTCAGTGTTCGCATGTACGTGTATGTGATTTATAGCCTATAGGAACATTATTACCAACTTAACGAGAACTATGACCTCAAAACGAGAACTCTATCCCAAAAAACTCATATTTTTGCATAAAAAACATGAAAATCAACCCCAAATCAAAAAGTGGTGCTACCGGTAGCACCACTTTTTCAAACAAGGTCAAAATTACAACATTTTTCAAGTATGACCTTCAAAACTCATACAATAGCTTAGAAAAACCTTAAAATTAACACCTAAATAAAAAAAGTGATGATAACTAAAGCAAAAAGTTTTTTCTAAACGTTAAAATTATGGCTCATTTCAACCTAATTGGAACCATGGTTTTGACAATAGATCCCTATGCCAAAAAAAACAATATTGGATAAAATATGGTCACTTAAAAATTTATTTACTAACATTTTGTTTTCTTCTTAAATTTACATTGAAAAATAAATAAATAGAAAGGACAAAAAAACACATTAAAAAAATATATTCAAAACCCAAATTATATCAAATAAAATAAAAAACATTTTAAAAAGGTTAAAAATAAAATAAAATTTGCAAAAAAACAATAATCTAAAAATAATAACCTTTAAAACGTGAAAAAAAAACAATAAAAAAACTAAAAAAGAAACAAAAATAAAAATATATATATTTAAAAAAAAAAATCTAAAATTAAAAAAGGATAAAAACCTTAAACTAAAACATTATATTAAAAAATTTAAAGAAAAACAAAATTAAATCATAAAATTTTATAAAAAAATTAAAAACACAATTTATATTTTTATATTATATATAAACTATATATAATATAAATTATATAGGTTATATTATACATAAATTATATTATAAACTATATATATATATATATA
>ML799289.1:32377-83542 GCA_009831015.1 Picea engelmannii
TATTTTATTTTTTGTATTTTTGCTCTTTAGTTTTTAATTTTTCTTTAATTTTTTTTAATATAAATTTATTTTTTAATTTTTTAATTTTCTTTTATTAATTTCAATTGTTTTATTTTCCTTAGTTTTTAATTTATAAAAATAAAATAAAATTATATTTTTTTGTTAAATATTCAAAATAGTGTTATTTAGTTACAATTATTTTTTATGTATTGAAGTAAAGGTAAACAATTTGTTAAAAATGATGTTTTCCACGTAAAAAAAAAAATTAAGATTGAAAGAAGTATGGTAAAATGACTAAAAACACCGTTGAAAAAAAAACAAAAATTGAAAATAGATGAAAAATAAGCATTTAAAAAATTATTGTGGAAATATTATGAATCAGAAAATTTAAAATATCAAAATACCACCTAAAAGGGGAGGGGGTGCTACTGGTAGCACCATTTTTAAAAACGAGGTAAAAAATGTGACCCTTGAAAAAATGAGAACTCGACAAAGTTCTCGTTAAGTTGGTAATATTGTTCAGGTATGAATGGTCACTATGACATGTGTTTGACATGATAATGAGAAATAATGATTGTTCCACATCACCAACAGACGGCCAATACCGTTAGTTCAAGCTAGTGGGTATCCCATCATCCCTGAATAAATTAACCAACCGTCGCCATAAACATTCAATCAGCATGGTTGTCAGGTTGATTTTTCCCATGAAATTCAGTGTTGGAAGATTGTGGTTGGTAGGATTCAACGTTCAGCTTGTCTGACTAATATCCTCACATTTGCAAGTCTTTCTTCCTCCTCAATATCTCCCATGTGGACTAAAGTATCGGTCACTTTAAAAGTAAGAATTTAATATCTTTGAATATTGAGTTTCCTTGAGCAGATAAACTTATTTTATTTGAATAATTCGAAAGAACATTCCCCTGAAAGTTCCTAAGCTTGCCTCCAACTACATTGAATTCCACAATCAATCGAACATCAAATTTTTCTCTTAAAAAATTCATATTTTGCCTGCATATTGATAATTAGGCCTTCTTAGCATCCTTTTGTCCATATTAAGGTCATATGAGGGGTTTTAAAGGCTAAAACTAAGATTTTGAAAAGAGCGCTACGGGAAGTTCCAGTAGCTCTCCACACAGAAAAGATGACTGGCGCTACAGGAAGATCCTGCAACAGCCTGTTTTCAAGAAAATGACATAGTTTTGGTTTTTTTGTCATGGTTGATGGTGAAACATGATAATTAAACTATTCCACACCCTAAAATACACATATGAGATTAGTAGTGAGGCAGCAAAAGGTAATGATAAGCCATAATAGCATGAAATATCATATGCTATGTTTTTGCATTATAACAAGAAAAGGGGCTTTGGAGATGGTTTTGTGATTCTTAGGGATTCATTTAAACATGTTTTAGCCTTTAGACACCATTTGTGATCATCGACAAATGTTTTTGGAGCAGTCTTGTATGAAAAATGAGAAAACTGACTGCTGAAAATAAGGGATTTTCTGGAAATGATTGTTTTTGCAGTCAAGTTCAAACTCAATATCATACCAATCAGAGAGGAATTTGTGAAAACAAAAAGGGGCTTTTCTAAAAAATGAGCTCATCTAAAAAATCCTCTCCTAATTGTTACATAGGTGTCATTGTTTGGGAGATATAAGCATATATTTACAACTCATTTTTCAAATTTGAAAATTTTGGAATTTCTTATTTTAGTCATCAACTTTGGGCACAGATTACAAGGCGATGGAGAGGTATTTTGAAACACTGAATAGGATTTTGTCAAGAATAGACCCAATAACAAAAACCTCTCTGTGTTTTTGCACAACTGTTATGGTTTGGGAGATATGAAGTGATTTTGCAGACATATTTTTTAGAAATTCACCATATGTTGTAAAATGGGACAGTCAACCCTTAGTTTGATTCCACACATGCCAAGAGGAGTTGTCAAGTCAAGAAGACACATGGATGTTCAAGGAGGATTCAAGCCCCCAGGAAGACACAACTCCCTACTTCTTAATCTCATCCTTCAGCAAGTCGAAGCATGCTTCCTCAAAGCTCAATTTGAACTTAGACCCAGTATCAACATTGTATCATCATACAATGCATGCATGCTTCCAAGGGGAGTAAAAATGGTATCTCCATCAGAAAATTGAGCACTACACACCACCAATTCTTCCATGAGATATCAAAATTTTATTTATATGTTCCTGCGCTCTCAGATTCTTGCATCTTCATTCGGAGAAAATTATTTCCAAGATGAAGCTTAGAATTCAAATCCTTCTTTTCATAAATCTGAACCAACTTGTCCCGTGCATCCTTCAAGGTCCTGGCCTAACTTGCAATTGAAAGAATGTTGTCACTTAGATGGTGAAATATAGGCTTGTGACTGCCCATCCTTTATCTCCCATTTCTTGAATTCATCCTTTCATGTAGAGGTTGGCTTCACCTAGTTCCCATTCACATTGTCAAGCAACTCCATGTCCAACAATAATGTCTCCATCAAAGTTTCCAAAGGCTAATTTTATAGCCATCAAATTGTCGTACCAGATTTTGTGATTCTATAGCAATGTTCATAGCCATATTTTAAACTCTTCTACAGATTATTTATTATCAGGGACATAGAGAATCCAAAATAGGAGTTGAAACACAGCACAAACTACCTACATATCCGAAACTATGTAAGAAACCAGAGCATGCAGTCATGACTCACAACACAAGAAAATATCTATGCACAATTATAGGAATTAAAAAAACAAATGCAGAGACAAGAACTACTACAGCAATAAAAATATATGTTTAACAACTCTTCCCAATCGCAAATATGAAGTTTTGCACAATACAAATGAGGGAAAGTGCTTCTATTTCACTTATATACAAAAATGTATATATACAAGAAAAGTACACAAGAAAAACTTGAAACTCCAATTGTCCCAATCAACCCAAACGTTTCATCTCCATTTAGATGAATTTGTTGACTATGTACACTTGAAGACTGTGTATTTACAACAGAGATTACTCGAGCAACTTCCCTTGAGCATAGATCACAAAGCTTGTGTACCAAAAACTATTGTGAGTGTGGCCCATAGAATTATGATTGTGGTTATCATGTTGGTCCTTTAAAGCCTATTTATTTTTTGTTTTAGACACTTGTTTCTTAGATAAAGGGTTCATTCAGTATGTGTTTGGTCATGGGGATAGACATGTAGACATTTTCTAGTTTAGCTTTGAGTGCTCTCACTAGGTTCCATTGCATGGCCTACAACAATAGTTTGGTTGTAATATGCATGTAATTGTTCCCGGATAATAAAGGAAAGGAATGGAAAGACGCTTCCTTTCTACTTAAATGAACATTCGCCACCTATCAAGAGGTGGGACATTGTTTTATATTGTTATGACATGTGACCTGTCAGCCCAACTTAACGACCATGATGGCTTCCGCTTAGAAATAGCCCCCTTGTGGGGATGCACCAACCCACAAGAGGTGAACATGTCACATGGGGGAATCAAACCCTGGTAGGGTAATAACAAGACCCTGCTTTCACCTACTTGGCAAATGTAAATATCTATGCAAAAAAAATTCTGATTTCTCCCTTAATTTTTCCTCATGAACCATTTGTCAATATTTTGGATGCCAATAGTTTCTACAACAGTAAATAAGTATTGACAGCAAATTAATTGACAGCATATTTAATATCCTAATATATATCAGCAAAATAATATCTCAGACTGATTTTTTATTGCTAGTTTCAAGAGGGAATACATACACAGCAGTCAGCTTACAATTTTTTTAGATCTGACCTTGCTTAATGATGCTTGTTATAGATATGATATAAGAGAGTTTGGTTGTTGTAGAATTGTTGAGAACTTGAATCGTTCCCCTCTTGGCCACTAGAAATACTTGGGTCGTCACCTACAGGTCCACAAGAATGTTCTTCCAGGAATATGTCATCTTCTTAATAGGAAACTCGCCCCACTAACAGGGATATCAATTACATTTAATGGGTATTACGCCCATCATCAAAGAATAAACCCAATTGGTGATGATAAATCAACCCAGATGTGAGAGTTTTCACCCCACACATACAATTCAACCCTGCATAAGGAAAAATTGACCAGAGAAGAGCCACAAACCCAGAAAAAGTGAGATCTGAACCCCAAGTCTAATACAAACGTCCAACAGTCACAAATACACCTAGCAGGATGATAAATTGTTGTTCAACAACTCAAATCGTTCCCCAATGCTCCCAATACTCACCCAACAAGAGGCCACTAGTAGAATAATGTTTCCTCTCTGAATTATTTGTGCCCAACAATCACAAAAGGCACCAAAAAGAGAAGACTTGAAGCACAAGGAAGCATACATACTTCGTATGTCACAACGCACCATTAAAGAGGCATCCACGGATCATGGAAGGTTTGTGAAAATCAGATTCATGGGTACTGGATATTTGTAGGTGGTAATCATTTTATTTTCTATGGATCTCAAGCATTTTCGGGTTTTCTCCAACCGAGTAAGTGGAACGAAATTCCTCCAAAGGCATATGGCACTTGTTACATAAGTCACAGCCACAAGTTAGAGGAGGGATCTCAGTGACAAACCATGAACATACCATAAAAGAAGGGAGAAATACCTCTGAAAATTCCCATGGCCAGAAAATAGGGCAAAATACCTACGAAAAATTCCATACTTCATAAAATTAGGGAGAAGGGAGGATCCAGTGCAAATTTGACAGGGAGAAAATATATTCCCCTTCTCTCCTCTCAAAAATACCAGTGGGTGAAGGGTTTTTTATATAATATTTTTAAAATATATTTGGGGCTATATATATTGAAATCCTTCAAAAACTTCTATAGAAATAATTCTCCCAACCAAAATTTATTACCCTCTAATTTCGCCCATGGGCGAAATTTCAGCCCTAAAATTTTCTATGTTCAAGCCTACACTATGCACTTCGGGACTGCACTTTCCACTCAAACCTATATGAGCCAACAGACCAACTAATAAGGCCTATACCATGATTCATATTACAACGGAGTATCCCAAGCCATTAAATAGACTTCATCTTATGAAATACCATGGGATACCCAATCCCATGGGCCCATAAGCCATGAATTGTAAAATTTCATTGATTGTATCAAATTTATCCTAACTACTTTGTGATGAAGTAAACATTAACCCAACATTCCCCCCTTAAAACTTTACATGGGATAAACACCTACCCCCCTCAAATTTTATTAACTAGGTTTCTAGGAATACAATATGCCCCCTATCACCTAAGTCTACATATGGACTTTACATAGGTGAACCATCAAACCAAGGCTATGCATTCCTAAATATGTCTTATAACCATATGTTCGTTTGGTATAGAGAGAAAAGTAAGAAGGTTCTCACTACAGATTATGCATGTTAAGAGCACATCTCTGGAAGTATATTGTAACCATTTAGTTACTAGTGTGCTTTAGATTGTGGTTTTTTTCTCATGTAAGGGTTTTCCCTAGGAAATAATTGTCCAATGGTTATATGTTTCCATGTTGTTTATTACTGAACCTATGTTTATTTAATTTATGCACATTCTTCTCTCATGAATTAGTGTAGAAATTTTATTACATGCATCTTCTTTCTTTCATTTGTTATCATAGTGTAATCACCTTGTTAGGGAAAAGGAATTTTTTTTTTTAAATCTAATCTTGATTTGAGTGGGAGCTTTTGCATAAGAAAAACTTGTTTCAAGAAAATGACAAGCATGGAAAGACTTGACATGAAGAGTGATCTTGAAGAATGTGGCTTTGGCCTAGAACATGCATGGAGAAGCATCGATTTGTAGGTATATGGATAGATCTATCAATGGGTGCTTAGACCTGCCAAGTGTTTGATTCAACTCACTATATTTGGAGTAGAGAAGGATGTAGGTAAAGAAGTAGGTAGATGTTTATTGCATCATTTTCTTGGAAATACAATGGTAATATAAGTACTTGGCTCGTGCAATTGTATTTGAAGCAAGAGGGATGCTAGCAATGAAGCAAGGTTGGTGTTTCATACCTTCACATGCTTAGACATACAATTGTAATTATTTTGATGGAATTGGATTTTATCACATATGTAAATGGGTAAACGAGCATATGGTTATAAGACCTATTCATGCATGCATACCCCTGGTTTGATGGTTCACCTATGTAAATTCCAAATGTAGACTTAGGTGATAGGGGGCATGTTGTATTCCTAGAAACCTAGTTAATAAAATTTGAAGGGGGTAGATGTTTATCCCAAGTAAAGTTTCAAGGGGGGAATGTTGGGTTAATGTTTACTTGATCATAAAGTAGTTAGGATAAATTTGATACAATCAATGAAAATTTTACAATTCATGGCTTATGGGCCCATGTGATTGGGTATCCCACGGTATTTCATATGATGAAGTCTATTTAATGGCTTGGGATACTCCATTGTAAGATGCATCATGGTATAGGCCTTATTAGTTGGTATGTTGGCTCATATAGGTTTGAGTGGAAAGTGTAGTCTTGAAGTGCATAGTGTAGGCATGAATATCATTGTTGAACACTCTTACACTTCTTACACTAATTCATGAGAGAAGAATGTGCATAAATTAAATAAACATAGCTTTAGTAATAAACAACATAGAAACATATAACCATTGGAAAATTATTTCCTAGGGAAAACCCTTACATGAAAAAAAACCACACTCTAAAGCACACTAGTAACTAAATGGTTACAATATACTTCCAGAGATGTGCTCTTAACATGAATAATATGTAATGAGAACCTTATTGCTTTTCTCTCTAACCCTTGGGAAGTTGGTGTGTCAACTAACCACATCGGGGCCCACAATGCTTTTCACATTCCATCTTCTGGGGTTAGGGTTTTGGATTTTTAGGGTTTTGTCATTGATGTTTTATGTTAAAAGTCATTTTTGACCTCTTTTTTAATCAACATATAGCAAATGAGCATAGTCAACACATATCTCTCTTCAAGGATAAGCTACCACCATTCTAGCTAGCTTGTGTGCTTTGCATTTTACATTATTTTGTATTCCAAACAGTCATTAATAGAATCTGAGTTTAATTGTATTATTGGGTTTCTTGCAATATCTCTATGTGTTTCCTTTCTATATCTATGCTTTCATGACATTCTCAACATAATTTAGATTAGTGGTATCAGATAAATGTTCTCTTTGTTGTTTCTTTGTGCATGTCCCCAATGAGGTCAAGATATCGAGAGTTGGGTCTTAAACTGGTTGATATTGGGGAAGAACACTCCCACCAGCTCAAGCAACCTCCCCTAAAAAAATAAAAGAGATATGATGAAGTAGGAGATCCTATCAAACTCTTGCTCGAGGAATCCCTCACACGACATAGGAACAAAATGATGAATAATTTCACCCAGATCCTTTGACAGTTGCCAACAACAATGGAGGCACCTTCAACCAATAGTCACTTTGTAGGTGGGATTCCCTTTAAGGTACAATTTAACTTTTATATTCCTTTATTTTAAGGTCATATAGACACCAACGCTTTGAAAAAATGGTTAAGTCTACTAGAGGGTTATTTCTCTGTCCAAAAATTTTCCAACAGTAAAACAATTACCTTTACTCTCCTTAAATCCCTTCCCCATGTCAGATATTGGTGGGAAACGTACTGTGAGAAACATGTTGGAGATGACTCTGCAATTTTTGGGCTAGGAACCACTTAGGCGACTTTTGTTGGTGCCCTCAAGAAGGAGTACTACCCTGTTGGAAACTATGATTACCAATACACGAGATGGAAAACTCTATGTCGGGAGAGAGACCACATGGTGCCAGAGTACACCAGCATCTTCCATATTGTTGTGTCGGCACCACAACTTCCCTTTTTTCTTGTTTTATTTCTCAAAGAGTCATTTTTTCTCAAGAAATACGGACCCTACTTTTATGTCTCAAGACCATTTTATCTTGTCATGGAAGTTGAATTATTTGCATGATCCTTGATTGAGCCCCTTCTAAACTTTTTCTTAAGTTTTTATAAGTTTCCAAACTCACTAACTTTGTCTATATCAGCGAAGGAAAACTTTCCCTTTCTGATACAACCAGTATCGACGAGTAAATATTTTCCTTGTTGATACATTCAAACATCCATCACTTAGAAAAAATTTGATATAAACTCTTTTTGTATTGGCGTCAATTAAGTTTAGAATCTCGATACACCGACACCCATTCTTTCTTTGTCATCGAAATGCATTTTCTTTGCAATACTTAACAAAATTTTCGACAAGACAGTGTGTATCGGGACTGATAATTTTTTGGTCACCGATACACCGACAATTGAACCTTCATTATCACGAATACAAGAATAGGACCCGCACTTGGTGTTTTTGTTGTTTGTCACTTCACGTGTCAGTGTCAACTATTCAATTGATGTCGATGCCACCGACATCCATTAACTCTTCACCACCGATGCGTGAAAACTACCACCGGAACCAAACATATCTCTTTCACCAATACATTAAATAATCTTCTCTAAAAACATATTTGTGTGCCCATTTTGAGCATTTGAATTAGTGCCTAAGACACAAAATAAATCCATAAAGCCCTTTCGAGCTTGGTTTCATCACCACTATTAACAAAAGCACCTAGAGCACATTCATAAGGAACCTCCAAAAGAGAATCCATTTAGTAAACACCTACCTCCTTCTCCCTCGTGTTTCAACATCATTCTTATAGGTAGGTAACCTTGTCTTGTCTCCACATGTCAATTCATTGCTTTCTGTTCCATTTTCTTTACATATAAATGGGAACCACGGGAGGGAGAGTTATCCATAAACCTATCATTCCTTATAATTTTCCCTCTCCTTTCGACCCTTCAACCTTGTCATCAGAGGCCTTCATACCCTATCCTTTGAAACCCTCGACAACCTCAATCTCTTCCCTATATTCATTCCCTAATTTTTTTCCTGGAAAATTGGGATTCTTCTTGAAGGCTTTGTGCCCTAACCCCCCTCGAAACCCTTCACACCAATCAACCATTCCCTAATTGATCCTTATAATTTCTTGTTTTATGCTTCGTTTGAGCGTTCCAAACCAACCATTACATGCTTGCATGTCGAATGAGAAAAGGAAATCCTTCTCTTCATTACCAAACCAATTATGTAAAGGAAGGAATACTTATCCACAATTATCCAAACTTAGCTTTGAAATTCATGTGTAGCCTTATCATCTAGATTCTTTCCTTGTTAAATTTAATGCTTGTGTCTAACATTGGTGTCCTGGAGAACTAATGATAATTTATTTTTGCATATTTGACTATGGCACAACACAAATGATTGCAAAGTTCCAATAAGGACCCTATTGAGGAGGCCTCTGCAAGTGGAAGCATTTAAGAGGAAGAGATACATACGACAGGACCCATATACAATGACACTAAAGGGGTCATTGACAAAGAAAATTCAATCAAATGGGGTGAGGTTTACCAAATTTTCAACAACCAAACCTTCCCCCAAGGGTGCAGAAGATGGATTTGATCTCAAGACATTTAAAAACATCAGAAAATCCAAGTTGTACAAGGTGGCAGCACACACAATGGTCTTTACCTGCACAGAGGCCATTTCATGGATAATAAAGGGTCATTGACAAAGAAAATTCAATCAAATGGGGTGAGATTTACCAAATTTTCAACAACCAAACCTTCCCCCAAGGGTGAAAAAGATGGATTTGATCTCAAGAAATTTAAAAACATCAGAAAATCCAACTTGTACAAGGTGACAGCACACACAATGGTCTTTACCTGCACAGAGGCCATTTCATGGATAATAAGGCATGTGGAATTGGAGACTAGGTATATTCTTAATGCTAGGAAGCACCCGATGGAATCTTTTTAAGCTTCGACTATAGCTTCCTACTACCACATAGATAGCGGGGAAATATCACTGGATGAAAATATTATAAGAAAGTTCTCTCTTAGGCCTAAATATATTTTGAAGACCTGGTACAAACCTAGCAAACCATTCAAATCAAGGACCTCAGGAGAATATCCCACCAACTTGCTAAAAAATCCTTACCAATATGCAATGGTGATGTTATGCAGATTATATAGGGAACTCAATGCTTCAAAATTTATAATAACATGGGTGCCTCTTATATACTATATCGATATTTCAGGTTGACCCTCAATTGGGCCGAAATTCTATCAACATCTCTGGAAGAAGCTCTTAGAACATTCAAAGAGACCATGCCTGGGAAATTCCTGAGTTTTCACATGTCCTCTTATCTCCTAGACATGGTATGCATCTATCACACATATCCACAAATGAGTTGGGCCTGGTAGCCAAGTGACCTCCCAATACACATTTACTGCAAGGTTCTTTAGGAGCATGAGTATAGGACAGAATATCACAAGATCTGTGATCACTTCCTAGCATCTTTATACCAGCTTATATTCAACTCGCCTACGTCGTGCATGGTGGATAAGTCACCTACGATAATCAGAAGGATAGGAAACTAGTATCTCTTAGAATATGGAACATACTTAATAATATATGGAGCCACCAAAGCTCCACATTTACTTCCAAAATTTGTTCCAGACAAAATGGTTTTACAGGAAATTGCTTATCATACCATGGTGCAAATAGGTTATGCAGGTATCTACAGGGACAAGAAGGCTACCTGGCCTCCTCTACCACCATGGGTTGGGTCATACTCCTTCAAGGATGTTAAATAATCCCAATATGAAGTATAAATATTGACATATTTCCACTTCGAAGAGGAAATATTATGAAGGCATGATCCTCTGGACATCATAAAGAAACACTGCATTAGCCACCAGAACAGATGGGAATATATGACAGATGTTTGGGAAGAAGAAAAAAATCATTGTCATATTATAACGTATCATGATGTCATATTCAAGCAAAGGAGAAACCCATTGTGAAGGTTTTTAGATGAACAAATAGTACAAGAATCTCAGAAGAATGATAATCAAGAATCAGCAGTAGCAGAAGCAGCAACAATAGCCACGACCATAGTCACAACCTTTGAATCGAAAACAACAGTAGTAGCAGAGGAAGAGAGAAAAACAAAAGCAATTGAAGCTATTGAAGAAAAATAAAAGAAGAGAAGGATGAGTAGAGAAAACAAAAGGAAGTCGAAGATGTAACAGAAGCCAAGTTAGTTGCAAAAAAACAAAGGAAAAAGTAAAAGGTACGGAATAAAAAGGAAGGCGTAGCTGAGTAGAAGAGAAAAAATAAGAACTTGCAGCTAAGGCAACAATTGAGGAAAAAGTAGCAGCAGAAGCTGAAGCAGTAGAAAAAGCAGTTGCAGAGAAGAGGGAAGTAGAGGAATTAGCAACAAAGGCGGTAGAGAAAGAACAAATGAAACAAGATGAATAAGCGATAAACAACAATGCTTCCCCCATGGACACAGATATCCTGAGGTCATCAACTAAATCCCCACTCACTAGTGGAGACTTTCCACTGGGTGAACTTGGATTGGGACTGTTCATGCCTTGCAAGGCTGGCAAGGTGGCTGATCCAGATGGATTTCCACACATGGAAGGACTTTACTGTGTTCACCAAGTTAATTTGCAGAGTGGTGAAGATGGTGAACTTATATGTTTTGAGTTTTATTGTCTCGTGCATTTTATTAATGCTTTGTGGGAAAAAGGTCTCATGCATTCTTATTCTTTTATGAGATGCTCATGCATTTAATTATTCTTTATGAGCTTTTGGAAAAAATCATACATTATTGATGTAAAATGATTAATACTTGTGAGGAAATTAAGACTCACGTATTTTTCATTGAAATTGTAATTATGAAAATTGGTTTTTATGTAAGAAACCACCTCACACCAATTTTCCATTATTCTCAATTATAGTTTGAGAGGATCAAGGACATGGATGAAGAGTCTTTGGGTTGTTTTGAGACTTTTCCCATTATGTGCTTGAAGATAGTTTGAGATCCTACATTCATGGATCTTGTATTTCCTCTTTTGTAATTAGATCCTATTATTGTAGATCTAAGAATTAATGCTCTTTTTTAAGAGTGAGTGAGGAAAACTATATAAGACCTTACGTGGGCCTTATGTAAGGGGGGAGAGTAATGAAGAATGAATGAGTGGAGTTAGAAAGACATAGTGCTACTACTCCTAAGCATTGAGAGACTTATTCATGTAAGGTATTATCCTTCTTAATGGATGGAGAGGTATGAGTGTGAGCATTCTTCTTGAATCCTCATTGAAGGGGAAGGCATCTCTTATGTAACCACTTATGAGAAGGTTCCAACATATTTTTAAGAAGGAATGAAAGCGATATGTTTTCCAATTGAAGCGGATCCGAAGACATAGCCCATGAGGGGTGAACTCTGTTACCAACATGGATTGTCTCTCTCTCTTGTCTTTTCATGTGCTTTATTCCATTTGAGTTCATGTATGTTGTGTATTCTTGTTTTAAAATCATGGTTAATCATGGATTCATATTCCCTTTAATCTTGATGCAAATAACTCGTCAGAAAATGATCGATTGAAAACTTGTGTAGAGTAAAGTACTCGCCCATTTTTAGATCATGTGCTATCATAGCTAGGTTGAATGCTTTGCAGGATGGGAAAAGGAGCAAAGAAAGAAGAAAGACTTCAATAATTAGAGGAGATAAATCACAACATTCAAGCTGAAAAATGCAGAGTTGAGTAGGATTTTGTAGGTTGCAGAAGAAGAGAAGCAAGATCTTCAAGAGAGGTATCAACTTCATGGAGAAGTCCTCAATTGAATTATTGAAGAATTGCAACTCGAATTGCAAACCAAGGATGATCTCTTGGCTAGGTTGTAGCATGGTGAATGAATGGAGGAAAAAGAGCCTTCTATCGTGGATGCACAAACTCAAACCGAGGTATATGATGTTTCGTCATGTTCAATTTTTCCTCAGTATGAAACTAACGTGGGCATGAAGCTCCTCACGAAGATGGGATACAAAGGAGGTGGACTTGGAATTCATGGCCAAGGAGTCACCCAACCATTAGAGGTGGTACAAAGACCATGATTTGCAATTTTGGATTATGGCAAGGAGGAGGATGGAGCATGCTCAAAGGTTGCTAAAGCAAAAAACATCTCTTCACCATCAGATTCCAAGAAAGGAATCAAGCCAACTTGTCCTCATCAGAACAAGAACCACTCAGGAAAGTATAAAGGACATTTCAATTCATGTCTTACATATAAGAAAAAATATTATGGTCATAGGTATTCTAACCGTGATGTGGCCAAGGATCACAAGAAGAAAGTTTGGGTAGCGAAGACAAGCATGCCCACCAAAAGTGAGACAAGATAGAAAGAACCCCTTCCGCGTCCTCATGACAAAGAGATTCTATTAAAGGAGAATCAAAGGAACTATTGCACTCATTGCGAGATGAGTGGCCATTATATTGGGAAATGATGGAAAGTTCATCCTCAACTTCGTCCAAAACATGGCAAGAGAGTCATACAAGCTCCTGCAAAGAAGGAGGAAATAGATGAAGGAGTTAGTCCAACAACAATAATCCCAGAAACAGTTCTTCAAAAAGATCAGCATCCGTTTGAATGGCTTAGTAAGAAATGGATAGTATATTTTCATAATTGAGTGGGATTATCAAAGACCAGTCTCAGCTCTAGCATGTTCATGTTCGATGATCTTGCAAGCCATTATTGTTGCCTGTCAAGTTTGGTTGTGGAAAAATAAGCATGAGTTCCACTTGTGTATCTTATGGATATGTCTGCATATTTTCTGGTCATCGTTAGCTTCCCTTTGATCGATGTCGACAGACTTCGATGTGAGGAAGTCGTGTTCCAGCCTCTTTTCATCAACATGAAAGCGCCCAACATTCATGATACCTCTATCAACCCCGTCATGAGGTGCAATGTAAATATCTGAAAAGATTTGTATGGGATAAATTTGAAGATGAAGGTTTCTCTGTTGTTTAGGATCTGATGAATGAAGGGGTTGCACCCAATATATTTGCAAACACTAGTTCAAATTTGGCATGGGATGATAGCAGTCCTTGTGAAGACAGAATTGATTGTGGAAAAATCATCACCCTTTTGTGGTGGCTAATGAAAAAATCTAGATCAAGCGAAAGGAATCGTAATGGTGGTGTTTCCCAAGTTCTTTATCATACTGTCCATGAATTTGATGATCTCAATGATCTAGTGCAATGATGTCACATGCGCAACCTTTATTCCTCATGAAATTTGGTTGGCTATTTTCATATGAGCACCTCAACAAAGTACAAAATAAAATTCGTGTTATTCAAAATCTACTATAGATCTATAGATCTGTTGTAGGTCCATCTAACATAGATCTATTGTTGCATAGAAGTGTCAGAAATGGGTGGTGAGACGTGTAGTAGGTGATGAAGAGCGATTCGTTTATCCTCTATCCTCAACTAGCATCCAAAACCAATCTGAGTATGGATGTGTTGAAGGCTACAAGTATGTGCTTGATTTCATGATTGGATTTGTTGTTGAATTTTTGTATATTCCCACCAGAAAAACTATTCATCTCTCCTCCAAGCTTCCCTCGGATGAGATACTTAGAGAAAGAAGAGAGACCACTTTTATCCATGCACCTGTGGTTGTTGTACAATTCTTTTTTCACACAACAAATACATTAGTGTGCCCCTCGTATTTCGAGAGGCAGTACAAGTCCATCTATGTCTAGTGTGCTAGTAATTATCATTGTGTCCAAAGTATGATCTAATACCTTTCATCACTGGCAATAGATCTGATTTATTGTCACTTCATAGTCACAATTGAAAAGGAGATATTTCAAGGAAATTGGCCATGCCACTATTGTCTTCATCTTGCTACTTCATAACGAGTAGTCCCTCATTTGTCTCCAGTTGAATCAGTTCCATATTACGATGGAAAAGTAATGGTCGTCAGTGTTGTCAGAAGAAGCCAACAGATTGATTAAGGTCAAGTCAAGCGATCTCTAATTGATCAATGGATTTTTCAATTCCATCATCCACTTAATCACTGATTCCCTCATCAAGAGGCTGGCGAATATACAGGGGAAAGAGGTCCTCTGGACTAGAATACGCAGACAAACACATTACATCCATGGCTTGTTGTAGCCACCTGGCACTCAAATACGAACATTTCTCATCTAGGAAAATCAAACTATGCAAATCGTTTGCCAAGTGTTTCTCAAAAGAAATAAGAAGATTGGGATGATTTTTCATTGCATCCACTTATTCAGTGATTTGGGAGAAGATACGGGATCTGCTAAACCGATGAAGCTTTGTGACTTCCTCCCACTCAACGATGTGGCATGAAATTCGGTTGATGGTTACTTGTAGAAAAAATATTTGCAAATTTGATCTTGATTGAGAATATTGGGTGATAGGTCGTGTGCAATAGAGAGGTCTCCAATGACCTCTGACCACCGTCGATGGAGTGCCCTCATGATCAATCGAGATACCATGATCATGGGGGCCAAGGTCTTGATTTCTGAGATACCATCAATGGATCCATAAGCCGAAGACCAAATTCCAAGCACACCTTTTTTTTTCAAAATATGTATTTCCATTATAGTTCTTCTATGCGAACTATTTAAAACTCCTTTTGTAATATTTACCATGTGGAAATATGGCAGGGAAGGGGAACTTTGGAAATGATTCTCATAATGTTCTTTTGGAGGACATCCTCTAGTACTTTGGTGGGTTTGCTTCCCACTTTTGGACAGTCATTAGGAGCACATTCTTTATAGTGGATTTGGATACCATAGATCCTACCACTAGTGCATTTATTTATGTTGTCAAATGTGTAATGAGTATTGTAGCCACTTCTTTGTAAGAAGCATTGCCTTGCTAAGGCTCATTTTGGAAATCTTCGTAAAACTTGTTTCTGAGTGTTTTATAAACTCGTGGCAAGAATGTTTTTGATATAAATTGCACTTTTGTTGGGGAAATTGGAAACCATAAAGTTTCACCACTAGTGCACATTTGAGGCATGTTGCCTTAACTTTGAACTTAATGAATATGAAGCATTGTAATGGATATTTAGCCACTCTTGAGTGAGAAGAGTGAGAGGAGTTATTTTGTGCCATAATCCTTAAGTGGCTTCATTTTGTAACCATTATATAAACAGTTGAATGGGGCAAATTTCCTAGGCCTATTTTGGAAATTCATTGTAAACTTGACCAAAGAGTGTAGTTATAAACTATTGGCAAGTAAGGTACTCCAAAGATTGAAGTATAGGTCATCAGCTACAGGTTGCAAATTTATGCATATGTGGAATTTGTATTTCGAGCTCTGAAGAACAGAGGTGAAGGAGACAAGGGATGTGCCTTTTTCCAGACATTTGCTTTGCAACGGTTGCAAGTGTTGGCTTTGCATTATGATTCCAAAGTACGTGTGTGAAGGAGTCTTAAAAGAATGTGCCTTTTGAGGACATTTGCATACAGATAAAGTTGATACTTTTGGATACCAAAAGGTTCTTTGTGGGGAGGCGTGATCCAGATAGATTTCCACACATGGAAGGACTTTACTGTGTTCACCAAGTTGATTTGGAGAGTGGTGAAAATGGTGAACTTATATGTTTTGAGTTTTATTTTCTCATGCATTTTATTAATGATTTGTGGGAAAAATGCCTCATGCATTCTTATGATTTTATGAGATGCTCATGCATTTAATTATTCTTTATGAGATTTTGGAAAAACCCATACATTATTGATGTAAAATGATTAATACTTGTGAGGAAATTAAGACTCGCGTATTTTTCATTGAAATTGTAATTATGGAAATTGGTTTTTATGTGAGAAACCAACTCACACCAATTTTCCATTATTCTCAATTATAGGTTGAGAGGATCAAAGACATGGATGAAGAGTCTTTGGGTGGTTTTGAGACTTTTCCTATTATGTTCTTGAAGATAGTTTGAGGTCCTACATTCATGGATCTTGTCTTTCCTCTTTTGTAATTGAGATCCTATTATTGTGGATCTAAGAATTAATGCTCTTTTTTAAGAGTGAGTGAGGAAAACTATATAAGACCTTATGTGAGCCCTATGTAAGGGGGGAGAGTAATGAAGAATGAATGAGTGGAGTTAGAAAGCCATAGTGCTACTACTCCTAAGCATTGAGATACTTATTCATGTAAGCAATTATCCTTCTTGATGTATGGAAAGGTATGAGTGTGAGTAGTCTTCTTGAATCCTCATTGAAGGAGAAGGCATCTCTCACGTAATGACTTATGAGAAGGTCCCAACATCTTTTGAAGAAGGAATGAAAGCGATCTATATTCCAATTGAAGCGGTTCTAGAGACGTAGCCCAGGATGGATGAACTCTATTACCAACATGGATTGTCTCTCTCTCTTTTATTTTCATGTGCTTTATTCCATTTGAGTTCATGTATGTTGTGTATTCTTGTTTTAAAAGCATGGTTAATCATGGATTCATATGCCCTTTAATCCTGATGCAAATAACTCATCAGAAAACAATCGATTGAAAACTTGTGTAGCGTAAATTACTCGCCCCTTTTCAGATCAGTGGATAATGTGAGTACCTTTTGGTTTGACAAAGCCTCTAGTAGGATAGTACAACAACAAACCAAGAAACTCTTGGTCATTTGGAAAGCGCCTCTATCAATGGTCACTAAAACCACTATGATAAAGAATGTGAGGAAGGACCCACTCTCAATCACATCATCTGATTTTTCCTTCACCGTGTCATTAGAAAAAAACCTTAAATACTTGATCCACCAGAACAAAGAAAAAGATGACGGAATCAAGGAGCTTGAAGAAAAAATTATGCATGGAAAAAGAGATAAAGAGAGCTTTAAATAATTTAGGATATGCACCAAAACAGTCAAAACAAAACTCCACAACATGGAAACTAACATTTATGCGAACCTCCTGTTGATTTTTCAATAGGCTAGGCTTAATCATGAAGTTCATTACATTTTATCATTTTACTTAAACCATAAAATAATTTGTTGCAACAACCAAGATCATAAGAAGAAACATCATGCACAAGTACACAAGAAGTATCCTGGGAAACCCTTCTCAACAAGGGAAGAAAACCCAGCCAATCCTTTGCTATATTCTTCAAGAGAAAGACCTCCACCACCAAGAAAACCTAGCACACAAAAGGGTGCTCACAAACCCTAAAATAATAGTGCCCAAGAGAGGTGCACACTTTTCCCAAGAAGATGTACTTGCTGAAATTTCCAAACTCACACTTGAGATATGATTCCTCAATGGGGAATTTACCTTTACTTATATTAGACTGAACATGTCAACAGAAATGTCTATTGGCGCAACAGGGTCGACCTCACTAACTCACAATATAATTAATAATTACCATATTAATTATCTTTTACATTAAGGTGGGGCCGACTTGCACCCTTTACATTACAATTAGGGTTACAGGTAAGTCTGAATCTTGAACAATATAGCAAGGGATCTCATACACCCACTAGTGCTCAACCACTAGGGGCACATCCATATGGATGTCCATATATTTATCTCACTGCATATCACAAGAGAACCACACTCACTAGTGCTCAAGCACTAGGATCACGTTCACCTATGCTCATCCACAGGCACGTCCAACTCAGTAGATCTTCTTTCCCACTGCATTACATAGGAGATTCATCTAGATTTCATCATATCAACTCTCTCCTCATAGGAGGCTAATACATCGTTTTCATCTCTATCTCATAACGATGCACCCAGCTCATGGGAATTCACACATTCACATGTCCTTAGCCATAGGCCCGTCTAACTCAGCAAATCTTATTTCTCACTGCGTTACACAGAAGAATCATCTGAAGTTCTTCTCAACTCTCTGTAAGGAGGAGGCCAACACTACATTCCAGTTCTGTCTCATATAGCAACCACACACCCAACTCATGGTCTCTCTCTCAGGTCGACTCAATCATTATGTGTCCTAGAGGATGTCTCACGCAGTTGTAATCATCAACACTCCCTCTCAGCTAGGGAGGCATTCTCCATCAGGCCAAGTCTCGTACAGAAGTACTCGAACTTTGTCTTGGTTGTTTTCATCATCAATCCCTCTCAACTAGAGATGTATTCTTCACCAAGACAGTTTGGTGAAGATGTCTGCAATCTACTCATGTGTAGGAAGGTACAACATGTGTACTTCTTTCTTTTGCTACATGTCTCTGAAAATGATATTTTATTTCAATGTGTTTCGATCTATCATGAAACACAAGGTTCTCAAAGAGTTTCACACAGCTCTAGTTATAATCATAGAATCCATCTCATGATCAATTGAATCTGTCAGAATTTTATGAAGCCGCACTGCTTCGCACACTCAATGATATATACTCTGCTTTTGTGGTACTCAAGGCCATAGAGATTTGTTTCCTGATGCACTAGGAAAACATGGTAAACTTCATGGTAAAACAACAATCGGATGTGCTCTTTTGGTCCACTGTATTTTCTGATCAATCAGTTCACACTGGAGGAATATCTCAGGACATATCCAATTGTGACTCGTATATATCCCAATACATGCTTTACTACTATCCAGTGAGTCTGTCTCAACTAACTCATGGATTTACTAAGCACATTCATTGTATAGCATATATCAGGTCTAGTGTTAACCAAATACATCAATGATCCAATCAGTTGTCGGTACACATATGGATCAATCTTGTTTGAATCATCATCATTTATTTTTCATCAAATCCATCACCATTGGTGTAGACATGGATTTGTATTATGTCATGTTGAACTTCTTTAATATCTCCATTGTATATTTTCCTTGACTTAGTAAAAGTCTTAATGGTCCTCTGTCATACTTCTTGTCCCAAGAAGTAGTGCATCATACCCAGATCCTTCATCTCAAAATCAAAAGTTGAGGCTTGATTGTATCCAACAACATGACTTCCTAAATAAGTCATCAAAATCAGGCTTTCGTCACAAATGCAGTAATATAGTTTTGGTTTAGCAACACTTTTGTTGAAATCCAAACTCATCAAGAATCCATCTATCTGATCTAGTTTCCAACTCATGGGTGGTAGTACAGATGAAAGTGCATCGATCTATTGGATCAATATGTATCATCATAGTTCACTCCCTCTGCTTGTGAGAATCCTCTGGCTATATATCTCGCTTTGTATTTCTTGTCACTTCCATAGGTTGCATGCTTGATATTATAGATCCACTTGGATGTCACCACAGACTTCCCTTCTGGTCTTTGAACAATATCTCATACATCATTCTTTAATATATATCAGTATTCTTCTGCTATGGAATCTTTCCATACTTGTTCACCCATTGCTTCTCCATGATAGGGAGTCTCAGAATCAATGAAGTGGCTCATGGCTGAAGGATAGCTTGAAAAATATCTTTTTCTTTCTCTGGATGTCCCTTGAGGGACTTGTATGTTCCTCTGCCTCCTATGAATTTTTTTCGGCCCTAGACAGGCCTTTTATGCCCTACTACAATATCTCTAGGAATATCAACTGGAGCAGCTGAAATGGATGGAATATTGTTTGTCTCCCTCTGAACTGTGAAGGGAGAGAAGATATTGTCTCTTCCTTCTTTTCATTTTGTTTTGACTCCCTCTTTAGTCAATTAACTCTCTCTGAAGTTTGAAGGATGGAAGTCTTCTTTTATTCGCTTGCTAGATATTTTATGTCTTCTTGACCAGCATAATAATAAATCAATAAGGTTTGGACTCCCATACCAGGGATAATGGTCCAAGTCATGAGGGATCCCACACTGGAGATAATACCCTTCACTTATTAAGAATGCAATCAAATTAATGATCAACCAATTTACCTGGATCTATAGTCATGTTCAATGCTATGTTTGATTTAGAGGAAGTACTTCTCCTCTCTCTTATCTTCATTCTTTTTGGGTGGGTTTGGATCAATGTCAGTGGTGGAAGCATATTGTCTTCCTTTCTTCCTAGTTGGACAATTTCTTGCATAGTGCCCATATTTCTCACATCTGAAGCACTAAATTTCTGAAAAATCTCTTCTCTTATTGTGACCTGAGGCTAATGGAGACTTCTCATCTCTTAATGTTTGTCTGAAGTTTGTTTTGAATCTTCCTCCTTTCTTTGTATGAAGTGCAAGAGCATTGTTTTCATCAGGAGAGTCTTCCACTCCTCTATATCTAAGTCTAAGTTCTTCTTGAGTAAAGTATGTCCACAGACGGTCAAAGGTTGGTAACTTTTCTCTTCCACTGATGCTTTGAAGAAAAGGCTCTCAATGTTTTGGAAGATTGTTGAGAGTAGATAAGACAAGTTCTCTGTCGGACATGATTTCTCCAATGGCACCTAGTTGTTCTTTGATCTTTGATATCTTCATAAAGAAGGTAAGAAATATATCACCTTTTGTCATCTTGGTACTTTGAAGTTGGCCCTTTAAGGTAAGAGCTCTAAGGGTGTTGTCACTTTCAAACATATCTTTCAGTGCTTCATACATTTCATAAGCTATCTTTAGGTTGGCAATACGAGGCAAGAGATGATTTCTTACTGAGTAGATGATTATTTTTCTTGCCTTGACATCTTCTTCTCTTCTTATTTCCTTCTCTTCATCAGTAGTCGTATCTGGTAAAGTTTTTGTTACCACTTTCAAAAGGTCATATTATTCAAGGGTGACCTGAAGCCTTGACTTCCAGGAGCTGAAGTTGCTTGATCCATCAAGCCTATCTTCCACTAAAGTTTTGTTCTTCATTTTTTCGTATTTCTTCACAAATTCTTGCCAACTGGATTTAGAAAACCTAATGGTTAGGTTTGACTAGTAACCTTAGGTTTTTTTTGGCTTATGACTTCCAAAAATAAACTTTGAGAGTGTCACAGGAATACTTGTTGAGCTGAAATGTTTCTTCAAGAAGTTGCAGAAACCCTAAGATCAAGATTCTGCAGAAAATTTTGGAACCCTAGAAACCCTAAAGCCAAAAACTCAAATTCGTCAGAAATTAACTTTGAAGATCTCTAGAGGTGCACTAAGGAAGACCGTACACCTTTATCCAAGTTTCAGCCCCAACGTCCACATGTAAGGTGTTGAAAAGGCCAATCAAGTGAGGTCCGTACGGATTTCTGTAGAAACCCTATAGGTCGTACGGAACTATAGAAGGAAGACGACTTAGCTTTTAAGTGCTTGTGCAGGGGTCCTTCAAGACCTAAGCTCTAATACCATGTTGATTTTTCAATAGGATAGGCTTAAGCATGAATTTCATTCCATTTTAGCATTTTACTTAAACCATAAAATAATTTGTTGCAACAACCAAGATCACAAGAAGAAACACCATGCACAAGTACACAAGAAGTATCCTAGGAAACCCTTCTCAACAAGGGAAGAAAACCCAACCAATCCTTTTCTATATTATTCAAGAGAAATACCTCCACCACCAAGAAAACCTAGCACACAAAAGTGTTCTCACAAACCCTAGAAGACTAGCGCCCAAGAGAGGTGTGCACTTTTCCCAAGAAGATATACTTGCTGAAATTTCCAAACTCACACTTAAAATATGATTCCTCAATGGGGAATTTACCTTTACTTATATTAGACTGAACATGTCAACAGAAGTGTCTATTATCACAACAGGGCCGACCTCACTAACTCACAATATAATTAATAATTACCATATTAATTATCTTTTACATTAAGGTGGGACCGACATGTACCCTTTACATTACAATTAGGGTTACAGGTTAGTATGACTCTTGAACAATATTGAAAGGGATCTCATACACCCACTAGTGCTCAACCACTAGGGGCACATCCATAGGGATGTCCATATCTCTATCTCACTGCGTCTCACAGGAGAACCACACTCACTAGTGCTCAGCCACTAGGATCACGTTCACCTGTGCTCATCCACAGGCACATCCAACTCAACAGATCTTCTTTCCCACTGCATTACACAGGAGAGTCGTCTGGATTTCATCATCTCAACTCTCTACTCAGAGGAGGATAATACATTGTTTTCATCTCTATCTCATAACGATGCACCCAAATCATAAGAATTCACACATTCACTTGTTCTTAGCCACATGAAGGTCTAACTCATTAGATCTTCTTTTTCACTATGTTACACATGAGAATCATATGGAGTTCTTCTCAACTCTCTATAAGGAGGATGCCAACACTATGTTCCAGTTCTATCTCATATAGGAACCACACACCCAACTCATGGGCTCTCTCTTAGGTCGACTCAATAATTTTGTGTCCTGGAGGATGTCTCGCGTAGTTGTAATCATCAACACCTCATGTTGGACATACTGTCATTGATGTCAACATCCAATGATGCACATGAAGCTCAGAAGGGAAAACGCAGTGCAGAAATGTGATCGGGATCGAAATACCCACAGGACAAACCAGGACCATTGGATACACAAGTGTCATATCAAGGGCATGGATTGATTGTGGAGCCCAAAGGGAGAATTAAACTACACACTATTTCCAATCCCGCAATTGGTCTATATCATCAGATCTCATCAACTCAAATATCAATGACTGTGATTGATCCACCAACAATCACACAACTTCAAATTGTGGAGTTTGGGTGACGGACTAAACCATGTGCAAGTTACAGTTCCACAATCCACGCCGACTGTCGATGGTCACCCGCCAATAGATATACAGTTAGCATCAATTTCACTACCAAGGCTGAAGCCCCGGAGTCAAGAACTCTTGTCGACCATCAGATTTGGAAAACCCCTCAATCGTTGATCTATTCAGAGCGCATCAAGGTAGAAGTGGTCAACTTCGGTGCTAACTAGTTCGGGAGAAAAGGGTTGAGAACAAGTAAGATCACCCGAAGGCCGAAGTCTGAAAGTAAATGAGGATCGTCTGATCTGAAGAACACATCGAGATATATCAGGACCGTCGGATCATGTTTAGTGGAAGGACAAAGTAAGCCACAAACGTCCCAAAGTATACACAATTGGTTCGATCTAAAAAAACACTTTCGGAGATATCAGGACCATCGGATCGAGGAAAGTAGAAGGATATCATAAGCAAGGCCAAAGGCCCAAGATCCCGAATAGTCTAATTCCCGACAACCGTTGGATCGTGTTAATCCTTTCTGGGTTAAAGAATGACCATTACATGAAGTCAAGTTACTCGAGGTTTACCCTTCGGGAGAATTGGGAAGTGGAGAAATTGAATTACCCGAAGTCGCGAAGACCGAAGTCCCAAAGTGGACATGAGTCATTTGATCTGAGAAACACTTTGGGAAGTATCATGACCGTTAGATCAAGAAGAAGAACATGTGCCACATGAAGAGATCTATGTCAGCAAGGACACATGGTGAATCAAATGATGACAAGTGTCAAGGTTCCATAGGTACTTTAGGCATATGTAAGCCATGAATATAAGTGACATGTGGTATCCACTCAGTCACTGCCACGTCAACAAATGACATCAGCAAGTTACGTCACTCTGAGAGTTTTTCACTTCGAGAGTTTCACCACCAACAAACACCTGAAGGCCGAAGTCTTGAAATGGACATGAGTCATCCGATTTGAAGATCACTTCGGGAGTGTTCTCAACCATTGATCAAGTATAGTGGAAGTGTCAACCGACAGCAAAAGGTCTCCACTACTTTATGACTTATTCGGCAGGTGATCACTCTAGAGGAAATTGGAGTAGAGATTATATGAACCCCTGAAGCCCCGAACTCCCGAAACAAAAATGAACCGTTCACTCACCTATAGATTAAGTCATGATAATCGATTTGTTTGAAACCTCTGGACAAACTAGGATCGTCTGACTAACGGAAGAACAAATGTTGATCGTCTGATCTATTTCGATGGAATCTAATTTGGGATATTTGAAAGGTTGCAAAGACCTGACGTCCCAAAGGATGAAGTACCACAGAACATGGTCCCAACACTAGACATATGGGGGATAAAAGGAAAAGGGAGAAATAAGAGACAGTTCTTAAATTAATAAGCATGTGGTTCTGCGCCTATGGTCACATGTAAATGGGTTGAAGAAAATGCCTTTGTAGAACTCGGTTTCTACAATATTTGCAGAGATATGGAATCAAGTTAAAAATAAATCAATCCATGCATGTGATCGATTTGTGTAAAACATGTCAGATGTGTTGTTATGAAAAGTCATGTTAATGACTATGTTACTTAAAACAAAGGTTATGTAATATTAAATGAACAAACATCTTGTTTATGAAGAGTTGTGTTGAAAAGTTAAAAGGATTATAAATATGTTGAGATGTGAATTAGAAAGTGCGTCTGTCAATGTCTTATTGAAGATCAAGAATAGAAGGAGACAGAGCAGCAGTTATGCAATCCAATGTTTAATATAGAAGACCATTATTGGAATGCATATCCTATTCCAGATTGATGAACATAGGGTGGAAGGGAGATGCAAGGGCAGGTTGGAGCCTGCAAGTGATATGTATTTTATGAGCAAAATGAAATGAATACAGATTATTAACAGGTGCTTAACACATAATAATAGAGATACAGTAAAATTGGTTTTCTATTCAATAATGAAATAAATTGAAACTGTAAAATGCAGCGGAAACAAGCTTGTTGGAATGGTGGCAGCTTATCTCTGAGAAGAGATGTAACGATTGCACTCATTCACAAGAAGATGATTACAATGAGGCTCTGAAGGCATTTTTTATAATAAACAGGAATTCCAAAAACCCTAGACATCCAAAAACCTAACCCTAGGAGATGAAGCACCAAAAGTCATGTGGGCCCCGTTTGGGTAAGTTAGTACATCAACTTCCTAGGGTCGTAACTTTTGCATACGATCTCCATTTTAGGCACATGAGAGCCCTTTAGAAAGGTATCATCGAGGAGATTCATTTTGGGGGCTTAATCATGCCTTTGTCTATCATTGAGAATCTCGATCCTAAAAAACCTTCATTTAGGCCCTCAAAATGGCCCCGGCAGTTAAAAATTGCTAAAAATAGTAAATTACCAAAACTGCCAGAAAATTGTTTTGAGCTAGTTGGAAAAGGTGGGTGGCCACCGATATCCACCTGGATCAATCCTCCATCCTTAGGAAGAAATGGTCTCTATTGGCCCTTGGTTATGGAAGCAAGCGAAGATTAAGGGAGAAAAGGCAAACTTTGAACTGCGCGGAAGACACAATGACTAATACTGAGTCGAAGTGAGCAAAAGAGTAGAAAAGACAGAGCGAAGTAAGAGAAATAAAGTCATTGGACTAGGATATCGAGGATGACAGATCATAAAGGAAGAGGGATCATGGACAACTCGGCAAGTGAAAGAATATGTCAATAGATGCTTTGGAGCACCGTGGGTGAAGGAAGGAAAGACAGGTTGGTGAAACCCTGAAAACGTGGGTCAAGTTAACCTAGGGCTTTAGCATTTAGGGTTTTGGACACCTAGGGTTAGGCCTAAGGTTGTAGGTGAGCTATTGTAATGTATAAATAAAGGTCAAGAGGACCTGAGATGGGCTAGAGTAAGAGAGAAAGAAGATATTATGCGATGATAAGAGATTGTTATTGAGAGAGAACTATTGTATTGTGAGAGTAGTATGTATTGTAAGATCTTCAGCTAGGTGCAAAGATCAACCCTACAGATGGATGCGCAGGGAGGGGAGAGAAAGAGAGAGAAGAAGAGAAGATATGCTAGCTAAGAGCACAGATAAGAACTGTATGATTCCATCTTAATATATCATAAGCACAGTTCTGTGGACGTAGCCCTAGGGAGAGGGTGAACCACGTATATCTTGTGTTATGTGTGATTGATGTCATGTTCTCTGTCAATTGATATGATGTTATTGATGTATTGTGTTAGATCTGAAATATAACTTGTGTAGTAAGTCTAAGGAAGATAAAGAATAACTAGGAGATTGTGTGTTGTTGTTGTGAATCCACTCTACATTTCCTCTGGTTGTAGACACCTGTGTCCTGCAACCCCCTATAACTACTTCAGGTGAGACTGCATTTGCTTCAGAGGTGTTTCCAAAAGGGCTAGTAGTTAGAGCTTGTTGGTGTGTTATTAGAGCTGAACCCTGGGTCTTCCCCTGTGCCAACAAATGGTTCCATTGTCGGGACAGGAATCTTCTTGAGGGAATGTCAAGGTAGTTTCCATCAAAGACAAAGATTCATAAGTGGATAGAAGATCAAGAAAAGGACTTCGTTGAAGCCCAGAACAAGAACCCCAGTCTTGGTACAGAGGATTGGTTGGGAATATATATCTTTACTTATATACACGAGATTTTCTTTGGAGGAATCCATCGGGAGATATATGAGTGGCTAGCTAGGTTAGTAGATACCCAGTTCGAAGTCTGACTCAGACCACCTATGGTTTGGACTCCGACGCTAATCAAGAAGGTCAAGAGAGTTGACAACATCATGTCAAGAGTAGTATATCACTGGTTTGATAGTACCATCGGAGGGTATATCACTGAGTTTGTTGTTGACAGAGTGGAATCGTATAGCCAAGCAGAGAGATATTTCTTTAAGGGACCTAGAGGAAAATTTTTACATTTTATGAAGTTGAAGATCAAGATGCTATTGCATGAGAAGAAAATCTTGAAGATACAGTAATCGGTCATATCGAAAGAGCTAATTTTCAAAAATTCAGGCAGCGACAATGACACAAAGGCTGGACATACGCGCAATGGGAGAGTGTTCAGAGAAGTTCATCTCGCGAACATGTTTAAGCAGAACTACGAAGACGAAGGGTTCTACAATGGAGAAGAGGCAGATCTGACAGATGAAGAGCATTCAGAATCCACTAGGACAGAGGAACCTCATCGAGAAGAGCTAGAAACTTCAAGAACTGCATCGACTATTGAAGTAAGTACTAGTATTCCTCTTGTTTCTTCAGCAACATTAAGTAACCAGAGTAACCTAAGTCATCAGAACGCTCAGAGAACTGTCACTAGAAGTCCACCACATACTCAGTTAGGAAACCTAGGAAGATCTATGGAAGATGAGATGAGTTTACCCACCTTTAGAGGAGATGAATCTGAAGATCTTGATCAACACTGGTTTCTATGTGAAGCTGTGTGGAGTATTAAGAATATCACCAACAAAGCTGTCAAATGAGCTCAGTTCATCACTACCCTAAGAGATCGTGCACTGAGATGGTACATGAAATTTTTCCAAGGAGCTATACCTAAATCGTTGAATGCCATTAAGACTGTGCTAATTTTTTAATTCAAGAAACCTAAGTCAGAGTTGTAGTGCATTACAGAACTAAACAAAATCAAGCAGAGAACAGCTGAACCTGTGTGGGAGTTTGATCAGAGATTTAAGACCTTGACAAGCCATTTGAGTTTTCAGATCCCAGATGAGCAGAACAGGGAATGGTTCATTGTTTCCCTCTTGCCACACATCAAAGTCCCTTTGATGCAACAAAATATTACCTCATAGGCTAAGGCACTGGAGATCGCCATGAAATTAGAATCAGCCCCAATGGGAGAATCCATCTCAAGTATGAGTTAAATCTTGAGTCAGCTAACTAGATTATAACTGCAGGTCGAAGATATGAAGAAAGACAAGGGAAAAGATAAAAGAGAAGAAATATGGTGTATCATATGAAAATTAAAAGGCCGTGACAAGGAGCATTGTCCCCTATTTCATGAATACTTGGCCTCTGGAGCTCCGAGCCCTTTGAAGCAAGTTACCCTACCCTGGTGCGAGGTATGTAGAAATCGACATCGCCCTAGTGAACGTTACTATCTGCAAAAATATGTCTAGACACCCACAAATCTGTATTTCACATTCTGTAAGTCGGTAGGACACAATGATAGGGATTTTAGGGCTTACGATCTCATGCATGAAAGGTCGAGGGATATATACAAAATTCAAGGTGAAGTACAGCAGGAAGAAAGCATTGCGTAGTATAATTCCCCTCGGAGAGGAAACTTCAACCCTCGTATTGGATTCCGAGAAAGAGGAAGAGGAGGAGGTATAGGTTGAGGTCGAGGAAAGATCATCTGTTATAACTGCACACATCCAAGACACTTAGCAAGGGACTGTCATACACCTTGTACCACTTGCAACTACTACAACTCATTCGAGCATGTTATCGAAGAATGTCCAACATTGTTGGCTAAGCTTCGGGAGAAACAAGGAGGAAACCAGCAAATACAACTAATCAAAGCAAAACCTCACGGAGCAGATCCCAGAGTCATTGTTATCACTAGAGGAGGCATTGTTATAGGAGAAGACAGAGTGATCCAATGAAAGACTACAGAAGAATCAGGAGTCAGGAAAGCTGCAGAGAAGACACAAGAGTTTGATCCAAGGAAAGAGAAGCAAATATTTGAGGAAGGAAGAAAGGAATTCGGAAGAGATCAAGCTTCTTCATCAAAGGTTCGACCAGAACTAAGAGAATGTGGAATGCCTCTGGCATTTGATCAGTCTGCTTCACCCGGAGATGGAAAAGAGGTGAGTAAAATTGCCAGTTTCTTGTATACATTTATTGAGTTGATTAAAGATGAAAAAGCCATAGAAGAACTACAAAATTTGGTCAGACAATATGAGATAGGAAGGGTAGATCCTTTGATGAATAAATTAGTACATCAACTATACAAGAAGAGAAGGACAAATAAATAACTACACCTTAATGCTCAGATTGGAGAGTACGATATGCACTATGTGGTCCTCGACTTAGGGTCGGAGGTCAATGTCATGACGAAGGAGACCTAGGCACTGATGGGAAAACCTAACTTGATCTACTCCCCTATCAGGATTAGGATGGCTAATTAGCAAGTTGTAATCCCCTTTGGAAGACTGGAGTGTGTCCCTATGGACATCAACTGAGTAAGGACATTTGCAGACTTCGAGGTGATTGACATAGTTGATGATAGTTGTCCTTACCCTGCGCTGTTAGGAATTGATTGGGCTTTCAATAATTCCTATCCAGTTGATTTAAAGAAAAGAAGAATGACGTTTGAAGGAGATGGTCTTAGGGTCATTGCACCTTTGGATCCCGATGAAGGTTAGAGATACACCGAACCCATCAGAGAAGAAGACTAGGTGTATGAACTAGAAAACATATACTAATTAACAGCCAGACAACAGGACTACATTAATCCTATAGCAGATGGGAATTTGAGTTGGCGAAGTGACAATGCATGCTCATCAGATTCAGAAGAAGCACTGGAGAACTGGCAGAAGAAAATGTACGAAGTATCTACAAGGAAATTTTCTATATTAACCAGAGAATTTCACTGGATTGGCACAACAATAAGTAAGTTGCCCACCTTTGATGGTCTAAATCACTTAGAAGCATTCTTAGTGAACTTTGAAGAAATTGTACCAACAAAACAAAGATTGTTGGCAATGGATGAGGCCCTGAAATCAACTCCAACGATATGGTGGGGGACACACAAAAACAATATTACAGACTCGGTACAATGTCGCACTTTGATGACAGCGCAATTTTCAGAGCAAGTAGAAGGCTGCAAAGTTAGGTACACAGGTCGAAGTTGTCTGAAGGAACATGTGCAAAGTTGCGAAGAAGCCTGGAGCAGCATTCCTCAAGAACAATGGGTACACAAATTCATTAACACACTGGACACAACTCCCATCAACTGGTATCTTCAAGAAGAACTATGCCTCATCACTACAGATTGGGAAGGTGCAGTAGATCAAGCATTACAGGTTGTAAGACAGAAAGTGTTCGAGGAGGCACCTTGCCTCCCTTTGGAGCAAGAAGAGGATGAATGGACTGCACCTCTTCAAAAGTTGCAAGGTTGTTACAATATCAATGTTGTTGAAGATGATGATCCTAGGAATGTGAACATTGCAGAAACAAAAGGCCAAAGAGATGTATAAGGACCAGGAGTTGAACTACCTTTTGTTGGACAGCCAATTAAAATCAAAAAAATCAACATTGGAACAGAACAAACACCAAAACTTGCAAATGTTGGAGATTATTGGGATGTTGCCACCATTGACAAGATCACAGAGTTACTACATGAGTATAAGGACTTGTTTCCAACCAATTTCACTGATATGAAGGGTATTAAAGGGCCCATGGGAGAGATGAGGATCCCTTTGAAACTAGATGCAAGGCCAGTCAAACAGAAACCCTACAGATTGAATCCTAAATATAAGGAGAAAGTGAAGATTGAGCTTGATAGAATGTTGGAAGTCGGAATCATAGAACATGTTGAAGAGTTAGAGTGGATTAGCCCTATGGTGGTACAAGATAAGAAGAAAGGAGAAATCAAGATCTGTGTAGATCTTAGAAATCTGAATTATGCCTATTTGCATGACCCATTCCCTACGCCATTCACTGACGAAGTGTTAGACAATGTAGGAGGACAAGAGGTATATTCTTTTACAGATGGATTTTCAGGATACCATCAGATCCGAATTGCCAAGCAAGATCGCCATAAGACCACATTTGCAACAGAATGGGGATCCTACCAGTATACAGTGATTCCATTTGGATTGAAGAATGCACCAACCATCTTTTCCAGGGTGGTGGTCGAAGTGTTTAAGGATTTTTTACATAAATTCCTGGAAGCATATTTTGATGATTGAACTGTTTTCAGCATTTTGCAAAATCATATTGAATGTTTAAGACTAATGTTGGATAAGTACAGGCAGTGTCAAATTGCCTTGAACCTAAAGAAGTGCATCTTATTTTCACCCTTCGGAGTGATGTTGGGCCATATTGTGTGTAAGCAGGGATTGTTGGTAGATCCATCCAAGATTTCCATTATAGTCGATCTACCCCTCCTACTTCAGTCAAACAACTGTGCATTGCGCTGGGACATATTGGATACTACAGGAAGTTCATTAAGGGATATGCATAGATCACAGCACCCATGGAGAATTTTTTTAAGAAAGACTATCAGTTTCATTGGACAGAAGAATGCCAGCAGAGCTTCAACACACTGAAACAGAAAATGGTTACTGCGCCCATTCTGGTTTTCCCAGATTGGAGTAAGGAATTTCACATGCATGTCGATGCATATTCTATCGCATTAGGAGCAGTGTTATCACAACCGGGAGCTGGAGACATTGTCCACCCGTTAGCCTTTGCTATCAGGAAGCTATCAATAGCTGAGATTAATTACACCACCTCTCAGCGAGAAGGATTAGCCATGGTGTATGCACTGCAAAAATTCTGCCACTACTTGTTGGTAAGACATTTTAAGATGTTCACTGATCATTCTGCGCTTAAATACCTAGTCAACAATCCAGTGTTGGGGGGAAGAATATGCAGATGGCTTATGTTATTTCAGGAATATGATTTTCAGATCGTGGTTAAGCTAGGAAGAATGAACAAAGGTCTTGACCACTTGTCGAGGTTGGAACATGGAGAAGAGCCTACTAGTTTGGAGGATACACTGCCAGATGCACAGTTATTGGCCATCAGGAAGGTTGATGATCACTTTGTGAAGATAGTGCAGTTCCTTTCAACAGGAATGGCACCTAGTGACTATTAAATTATTCAGAAGAAACAGTTGGTAGTGCGCGCTGCAGATTTTTCACTTATAGATGGACAACTATAAAAGATGGGACCTGATGAGATATTGAGGAGGTGTGTTATGGAAGCAGAGAGACCATTGATCCTCACAGAAGCACATGAAGGCATTGCAGGGGGACACTATGCAGGGAAAGAAACAGCGCAAAAGATTCTTAGGGCTGGCCTTTGGTGGCCTACTCTACACAAAGATGATAAGGAATATTATAAGGCCTGTGATGTATGCCAAAGAGTTGAAAAATTGTCCAGAAGAGATGAGATGCCTTTAGCGCCTCAATTGACCATACAAGAATTTGAGAAATGGGACATTGACTTCGTGGGACCAATCAACCCACCAGGAAAGCGCACAGGAGCTAGATACATAATCACTACAACAGAGTATTTGACCAGATGGGAAGAAGCAAGAGCAATTAAGGACTGCAGTGCAACTACAGTTGCGCACTTCATATTTGATGATATCATAACCAGGTTTGGATTCCCAAAAATCCTTATGAGTGATCAAGGCACACATTTTATTAACCAGACTATTGAAGCCTTGACTCAGGAATTTGAAGTCCACCATCAGAAGAGCATGCCCTATCATCCACAAGAAAATGGGACAGTTGAAGCATTCAATAAGATCTTGGAGACAGCGCTGACGAAGATATGCAGCGTGAACAGGGATGACTGAGATTTGAGAGTACCAGCAATATTATGGGCCTATATAACCACTTGCAAGAAGTTGACCATGCAGACCCCCTTTAAATTGGTCTATGGTCTAGAATCAGTTGTACCCATGGAATATTTGGTTCCTAGTCTGAGAATTGCAGCCTTTACAGATATGGATGACACTGTCTCTATGTAAGAGAGGCTTGCACAGTTGGTCAAACTCGAAGAAGACAGATTTATCGCAGGATTTCACCAGCAGGTTCAGAAATAAAGAGAAAAGACCTACCATGACAGACACATCAAGAAGAAATCTTTCAAGCAAGGAGATATGGTATTGGCATATGATAATAAGTTCATAAGGTATCCAGGGAAGTCCAGGATGCATTGTCTTGGGCCATATAAGGTTGCCTATGTTACAAAAAGAGGAGTTGCAAAGTTGAAGACTTTGACTGGAGAATGGAAGGAAAGTTTGGTGAATGGAAGCCAGTTGAAATTGTATTATGACAACCAGTTGCCTCGCAGCTCTCAGTAAAAGCATAAGGAAAATGGTCTAGGTACCAGGTGCAGTTGAAACTTGGTACCAGACACTAAAAAGACAGTCTGCACATAGAAGGAAGGGACAGAGTAGAAATCATAGGCTACCCTGTGTAGTTTGAAGTCAAAATGAAACAGAAATTTCAGACCTGGAGTGCCTCGGGACAAGTCACAGGTGAGTATTGGGGGTCTGTTGGCCCTTATTAATGGAAGCAAGTGAAGATTAAGGGAGAAAAGGCAAAATGTGAACTGCATGGAAGACATGGTGACTGAAACTGGGTCGAAGTGAGCAAAAGAGCAGAAACGACGGAGCGAAGTAAGAGAAAGCAAGTCGTTGGACTAGGAGATCGAGGATGACAGATCATAAAGGAAGAGGGATCGTGGAAAACTCAGCAAGCAAAAGAAGATGTCAACAGATGATTTGGAGCACCACGCTTGAAGGAAAGAAACACAGGCTGGAAAAACCCTAAAAATGCGGGTCAAGTTAACCTAGGGCTTTAGCATTCAGGGTTTTGGAAACCTAGGGTTCGGCCTAAGGTTGTCGGTGAGCTATTGTAATGTATAAATAAAGGTCAAGAGGACCTGGTCTGGGCTAGAGTAAGAGAGATAGAAGAGATTATGCGATGAGAAGAGATTGCTATTGAGAGAGAACTATTGTATTGTGAGAGTAGTCTATATTGTAAGATCTTCAGTTGGGTGCGAAGATCAACCCTACAGCTGGGTGCGCAGGGAGGGGAGAGAAAGAGAGAGAAGAAGAGAAGATCTGCTAGCTAAGAGCCAAGATAAGAACTGTATGCTTCCATCTTAATATATCATAAGCACAGTTATGTGGACATATCCCTAGGGAGAGGGTGAACCACGTATATCTTGTGTTATGTGTGATTGATGTTGTGTTCTCTATCAATTGATATGTTGCTATTGAGATATTGTTTTAGATCTAAAATATAACTTGTGCAGTAGGTTTAAGGAAGATAAAGAATAACTAGGAGACTGTGTGTTGTTGTTGTGAATCCACTTTGCATTTCCTCTGGTTGTAGACACATGTGTCCTGCAACCCCTTATAGCTACTTCAGGTGAGACTACATCTTCTTCGCAAGTGTTTCCAAAAGGGCCAGTAGTTAGGGCTTGTTGGTGTTCTATTAGAGTTGAACCCTCGGTCTGCCCCTGTGTCAACAGTCTCCATTGTGTTGAGTGCCCGTGGGAGAGGGAAAAGCGTTTGTTGAATCTGCATGTTGATGAGTTGCTTGCCTTGTTGGAGAAGTTGGGTTGCTTAGCTTGTTGAAGTTTGTCATGAACATGTGGTTGGAAGGGTTTGACCTTTTTTGCCAGTCTCGCTACATGAGATGCCTATGAACAGAAGGAATCTTTGCGCTTTGCTACAACCTTGTCAATCTGCTTTTGTTGGATAGAAGGTGCTTTGGGCAAGGCTATAGTGGTTGCAGTGTCCTTCTATTCCCATTTTTAACATATTGTGAAGAAGTTGAATTTTGTAGTATGAGATACTACCTTGCAGCACTGTTTAGGTGGAACAATAGTTGGAACTACCTCTAGTATTCTGTAGAGATGACCCCCCAAAGTAACAATGACACTATGGGGTCGAGACTCATAAACAACATGGCATCTCCACATATATGGTTGGAAAAAGAGGACATCATAGACATATAGTGGGGAAACATCACATAATACCTCATCCTTGAAGGGTTGGATGTCGTATGATAATCGACATTGTTGGCTGACACGAAGATCTCATCCTTGGCGAAGCCACCCGATGTTGTATGGTTGTGGGTGTGGTGTTGTCAACAATCCCAATTGTTTGATGACCTCTGTTGAGATGAGGTTCTTTTGGATTACTCTATCAATAGTAAAATGTAGTGGGGTCCCCTTCACCCACATCTATGAATGAAAAAGGCACTTCCCTCTTCAAGATCTGTTGGTTCTTCTGGTTAAATTGTTGCGGTCGCGACAATAGCAATGGGGTCTGTGTCAATGATCTGTACTTTACCAGTATTTTCATAATCAGATTCCAAATCAGGGTTCAGCTCCTTGTCTTTGATCTCGACCACCAATGATTGTTTTGAGTGACATTCATCGGTGTTGTGCTAGGGGATTTTGTGGAAATCGCATCATTTTCCGGTGTCCTTCTTTGTCTTCACGTGACTCTTCTTTTCCTGTGGCTTGGACTATTTTTCAAGAGACTGTTTGTTAGGGTCTCCTTTTTCATACTTTGGTTGTTGCGGATTTGTAGACCTGAACTCTCGTTTGTTCTGGTGCTTAAATTTCTGCTTGATTTTAATAGCATATCGATAAGCAGCATCGAGTGATGAGATATCCAGAAAATCCATTTCAGTTTGGATGTATCTGTGTAGAGCCCCACGGTATTTCAGAACCAAATGTCGTTTGGAGTCTTTGATACCCAGCTTGGTGCACAAGGTATGGAAGGTATTAGTGAAATCTGGAACTGCTTGGCCCCTCTCTTGTTGCAGTGTTGTTCATCTCATGTATTGGTCCTCATAGTTGCCAACAGGGTAATATTGTTCCTTTACCGCATCCACAAAAAAATCCCAAGTGGGCTCAGCCCCATATATTCCAAATTCCTCTGTGGAACTTTGCTCCCAGTAAGTTTCCCACCAATCTTTGACATGATGGAGAGCTTTAAGGAGTGAGAAGGTGATCTTTTCTCTATCGGAAAAATTGTGAACAGAGAAATAACCTTATAGCAAGTTTAACCATTTGTTTGGGGCTTATGCATCTATCTGTCCTTCAAATACAAGAATATCAAATTTAACTTGTACCTTGAAAGGTGAGGTGCCTTCGAAGTGGCCGCTTGATGAAGATGTGCCTGATGCTATTGGCAGGCATTGAAGGATGTGGGAAAAATACTCCATCATTTTGTCCCTCTGTCGCGTGAGAGCTTGCTCAAGCAACAGATTGATAGGATCGTCTGCTCTGTCGTTTTTCTTTTCTTCTGCCATTGAGGGTTTCTTGGGTGTGCGAGAGCGATTTTCCTCAAGAGAGACAAGATAGAGACCCAACTTTCTATACTCGAACCTCGTCGGGGACATGCACTGAAAAACGATCAAGAGCATCCTGCTTTGATACCACTGATCCGGATTATTTTCGGCACGAAATGAGAGCGGAGATATAATACATAAATGCACAGAGATATCACAGATACCCAATAATATAATAGAAATGTATCAGAGATGCAACCATAAACACAGATATACAGTAATACACGATTTCTATTAATGAAAGAAATGTACAGAGACTGTAAAAATACAGAGTGAAAGACTCGCTAGAATGGTGGCAGCTTATCTCTGAGAAGAGATGTGACGGTTGCGCTCATTCGCAAGAACATGATTACATTGAGGCTCTGAAGGAATTTTTTACAATAAACAGGAATTTCAAAAACCTAATCGTAGGAGATGAAGCGCGAAAAGTCATGTGGGCCCCATTTGGGTAAGTTAGTACATCAACTTCCAAGGGTCGTAACTTTTGCATACGATCTTCGTTTTAGGTGCATGACATCCCATTGGAAAGGTATGGTTGAGGAGATTCATTTTTGGGGCTCAATCATGCTCTCGGCTATCATTGAGAAGATTGATCCCGAAAAACCTTCATTTAGGCCCTCAAAATGGCCCCGGAAGTTAAAAACTGCTAAAAATAGTAAATTACCAAAATTGCCAAAAAACTGTTTTGAGCCAGTTGGAAAAGGTGGGTGGCCACCGATATCTACCTGAATAAGAAGGGGAGTAGGTGCTTCCTTGTGAGTTGTATCTCACTAAATAGGGGGTTGTAACCTCCTACCAGTTGAAGTTGTTGAACAAGGGTGTGGGTGCATCTTTATCAGTGGGTGTTGATCTAAAGAGGAAGAACATATTCCTTCTATTATAACTTCTAAAATAGAATTTTGCAATTAATAGAAAAGTGTTTGTGGTTTTCCCAATTGGGTTCCACGATAAACTATTGTGTTCAATTTTTTTTTGCATTAACGAAAGTAAAAATTGATAAAATTATTGTGTCATTGATTCACCCCCCCCCCTCTCAGTGACAGGATTTGATCCTTCAATTGGTATCAGAGCAGGTATCTTCACTAACATTTTAAATCACTTGAAGAGGAATATACATCAGAATGGATCAGCAATTGAAGATGTCGTTAAAAGTCCCCATATTTGATGGTGAAGACTATGTTTTCTGGAGTGTTAGAATGAAAATCTATAGAATGTCCATTGGACTGGAAGTATGGACATTAGTTGAAAAAGGATATGATGTTCCAAAAGTCACTCCCACAGAAGCAGAAGACAAGAAGAAATTTTGGGAACATGCAAAGGCTTTAAACACACTATAAGTTGGACTAAGTAAGAAGATCCTTGAAAAGTACTAAACTGTAAAAATGAAAAACAGCTTTGGGATAAATTGGAAACTATATATGTAGGAGATTCCAAGGTAAAGAGGGCCAAACTTCAGACTCTCAAAGTACAATATGAAGGTCTAAAAATGAAGGATGAAGAAAATATCTCAGAGTACTTCGAAAGAGTTAATAATATTGTTAATGCAATCAGAGGTTTGGGAGTAGAAATGTCAGACAATGATTTAGTTGAAAAGATACTAAGAACACTACCTATGTTGTATAATCCTAAAGTGTCCACTCTTGAAGATCGAGAGAATCTAGATCAACTAGCAATGGATGAATTGTATGGAATCCTCACAACCTATGAGTTAAGATTAGGTCATGAGAGCCTCCCAAATGGAGAGGCAGCCTTCAAGGTGCTCAAGAAAACAAAAAATTAGAAGCAAAAACCTCAATCCAGCAATCATGAAGAATTTGATGTAGAAGAGGCCAATTTTATTAAAAAACTTCAGAAAGGATCAGGGAGGTACAAAGGCAAGCTGCCTTTCAAATGTTTTAATTGTGGCAAGGTTGGCCACTTTGCAGCCAAATGTCCCTATCCCAAGGAGGACCCCTAAGATGAAGAAGACACAAATAAACAATACAAGAAGAAGGGAAAACCCAACTACAAGAAAAAGTATTACAAAGGGAAAAAGAATTTTTACTCAAAAGAAGAAAACAACAGTTCATTGGAGTCTAGTGATAGTGATGTTGATGAAGTCTTGTTTCTAGGTATTGAAGAGTCTTATGAGATAGAAGAAATTTAGCATGAGGAAGAGTCAGAAGATGAAGCAGAGGTTAATATGGAAGAATAAATTCTCAGTGCCTTGGATGAATTAAGAAGATACAAAAACAGATATAACAACTGAAAAGTTTTGTAGTTGAACAAAAGGAAAAACATGAACAGAAAGAAAAAGAGATGGAGAAACTCATGGGAAACCTGAAAAACCAAATCCTAGAAGCAAATAGGATGGAAGAAAGTCTGGAAAAGTCCCTTAAAGAGAAAAAAATAACCTGTGAAAGAATGGAGGCAAAATTAGTTCACCTAAGAAGATAACTTGATGCAAAACTTATTCAAACAAGATATGAAAATAGCTCTAAAATATTAGATAAGATTATTACCACACAAAGGGATTCAAATAACAAAAATGGAGTAGGTTATTCTCAAAAGGAAAACCAAGTTAACTCAAAATATTATGCAGTTTCTCTCCTTAGTACATTCAAGAAGAAAGATGAAGAAAAGACAAGTAATGATCAGAACTCCAAAGGATTACTTCCACCCATCAAGAAGGAATATAAGACAACACCAAAGAAGTTTTATCAAAACAGGTATCCTCAGATTTTCTTTGGTTATTTCTTTGCATGCACTAATTTTGGACACAAAGCTATGAATTGTAGAGCATATGGAAGGAAAAACTTGAGGGTTATGAACTATAACCTTAAAGATAACCAAACAATAGATCAAGTTAAAAGCAGAAATTATAACTCCTTTGCACCTCTACAAGAAGGGAACTTAGAATGCTTTAGATGTCATAATTATGGACATAAAACAAGTAATTAGAGAGCAAAAGAAGCTTTGGAAAGAAAAAACATCAAAAGAAGAATGTCTTATTGCCTTAAAAGCCCAAGATAAAGAAGATCTCTGGTATGTTGACAGTGGTTGCTCAAAACATATGACAGGAAACAAGGACAAGTTTTTGAACTTAAAGAAACAAAAGGGTAAAGTTACATTTGGTGACAATGCTTCAGGTAACATACTTGGGAAAGGCACTATGAGTTTGGGAAAAGACAAAGCCAAGGATGTGTTGCTTGTAGAAAAAATGAAACCTAGCTTATTAAGTGTTAGCCAAACCTAGGATCAGGGGCACATTTGCATCTTTGATTCCCATAAATCTAAGATTAGAAGAGAGGACTCAGGAAAATTGGTTGGTACCGCTCCTAGAAGTCCTAAGAATGTATATATACTAAATACAAAATTGAATGAGGAGTGTCATATAAATTTAGTAGATGAAAGTTGGTTATGGCATAGAAGGTTGGGGCACATTAAATTTGAAAATTTAGTGAAAGTCATCAATCTTGGGGCAGTAAGAAACTTACCAAAGATCACAAAGCCCTCAAATCCTATGTGTAGACATTGTCAACTAGGGAAGAAAACTACAATAAGGTTCAAAACAAAAGAATACTCAACCTCAAAACCTTTAGAGCTTGTTCACACCGACCTCTCTGGACCTAAAAGGACCAAGAGTTTGCAAGGAGAGTCCTACTTTATGTTATTCATTGATGATTTTACTAGAATGGATTGGGTATGTTTTGTCAAGGGAAAATCATAAGCACTTAACAAATTCAAAGTTTTTAAGACCCTTGTTGAAAGTGAAACAGAGACAAAAATCAAATGTCTTAGATCAGAAAATGGTGGTGAGTTTGACCTCTTCTATGAAACTCATGGAATAAAAAGACAATTCTCTATTGCCAGAACACCTCAGCAAAATGGGGTTGTTGAGAGAAGGAATAGAATAGTCCAGGAGGCTGCAAGGACTATGCTCAATGAAGCAAGATTATCTTATGGATATTGGAGGGAAGCTGTAAGAACAACAGTATACATATTTAACAGAGGTTAGCTCAGGATTAATAGTAATAAGACTCCTTATGAACTATGGTTTGGGAGAGATCCTTCGGTAAAATACTTCAAGGTCTTTGGAAGCAAGTGTTACATCAAAAGGCTTGATGAGAATCTTGGAAAATTTGATGCGAGATCTGATGAAGGTATCTTTCTTGGATATGCTTCTACCAAGAAAGCATACAGATGCTATAATCTTAGATTACATAAGATTGTTGAGATTGCAGATGTTAAGGTGGATGATTTAAAAACAATAAGGATGAAACATCAAGAGACCATACTTGACAATGAAGATGAAGATGATGATGAGTCAGTTGGTACACAAGCAGAAGAAGTAGAAGAGAATAAACAAGAAAAGGAAGATATACAAGAGGATGATATAGATACAAGTGAAGACAAGGAAGATATTCGAGAAGAAGAGATAAGAGAAGAATCCCCAAGAAGAGACACAAAGACACCCTCAAGAATAACTCAAAAGAATCATCCTGAAGAACTGATTATTGGAAATAAAAGTGATGGAGTGTAGACAAGAAGATAATTGTTGTATCAGATAGAAATAGCACTTTTGTCACATATTGAGCCCAACTCAATCAAAGAGGTATGCAAAGATGAGAATTGGGTCAATGCTATGAATGAATAATTGGACCAGATTGAAAAAAATCAAACTTGGGAACTGGTTCCAAGACCAAAAAATAAGAATGTCATTGGAACTAAATGGGTGTATAAAAACAAAGTGAATGAGAATGGGCAAGTAATCAGGAACAAAGCCAGATTGGTATGTAAAGGGTATGCTCAGGTTGAAGGGGTAGACTTTGAAGAAACCTTTGCACCTGTGACCAGATTAGAGGCAATTAGGATGTTCTTAGCCTTTGCCAACTACAAAAAATTTAAAGTATACCAGATGGATGTCAAGTCAGCATTTCTCAATGGAAACTTAGAAGAGAAAGTCTATATTGAGAAACCATAAGGATTTCAATTAGCTAACAAAGGAGACTATGTCTGTAAACTAAAAAAATCACTCTATGGGCTAAAACAAGCACCCAGAGCATGGTATGCAAAGCTAGATTCCTATTTGCAAGTACAAGGCCTCAAAAGAGGATCAACAGACATCAATCTTTATTGTAAAATTGTTGGTGATAGCATGATTAATGTGGAAGTATATGTTGATGATATTATATTTGGGAGTGATTGATCTGGATTTTATGAGCAGAACGAAATGAGTACAGATTATTGCCAGATTCTTAACAAAGATACGGTAAAACGGGTTTTCTATTCAATAAGGAAATAAGTTGAAACTGTAAAATGCAACGGAAAACAAGCTTGTTGGAATGGTGGCGGCTTATCTCTGAGAAGAGATGTGACGGCAGCTCTCATTTGCAAGAAGATGATTACAATGAGGCTCTCAAGGCCTTCTTACAATAAACAGGAGTTTCAAAAATCCTAAACATCCAAAAACCTAACCCTAGGAGATGAAGCGCCAAAAGTCATGTGGGCCCCCGTTTGGGTAAGTCAGTACATCAACTTCCTGGGGTCGTAACTTTTGCATACGATCTTCGTTTTAGGAGTATGATAGCCCATTGGAAAGATATATCCGAGGACTACAACAATTGTGAAAATTTTCATCATGAAATTTTGCGACCGCAACATACCCCAAAAAACATCGTTTAGGGCCTCAAAACGGTTCCGAAAGTTCAGGACCCAAAAACTGCTAAAAATAGTAAATTATCAAAATTGCTAGAAAGTTGTTTTAAGCCAGCTGGAAAAAGTGGGTGGCCACCGATATCCACCTGGATCAATCCTCCCTCCTTAGGAAGAAATGGTATCCATTGCGTTGAGTTCCCCCATCATATGAGGAAATTTCTGTTGAATTTGGCCCCGGGTGAGCCACTTGCCTTGGTGCAGGAGTTGCCTTGCTTTGACGACTCGATAAAGCTGGATCCTTTGTTGTCAAGTGCCCTTGATCTGTGTGTCCACAATCTGATCACTAGATTCCTGTTGTATGCAGACTGGGTTGAGCTATGTTGGTGTCAGTTGTTCTGCTACGTCTGAGGTGTCCAATAATGGTGGGAAATAAGGCCGAAGGAGGTCCACGTTGAACACTGGGTGCAGGCCAAGGAAAGGAGGAATGTTGAGCTCAAAAGCAATATTCCCCACAACCTTGGTGATGGTGTATGGCCCATAACAGAGTGGATGAATCTTATGATGGGTTCCTACAAGGTGTTATTTCTGCAAGTGCAACCAAACTTTGTCGCCCACCTGAAACTTATGTGGCACCCGATGTGGATCATGGCGCTGCTTGTACTTGTCATTGGAATTTTGTAGGATATCCTGAACCTATTGGAGGATGTGCTGGATATTCTCAATGAACCAGGTGGATTTTTCAATCTTAGTTGGAGCAGGAGAGGATTCATTCGAGGTGACCGCAAGGGGAAGTGCAACATCTATGGGACCCAATGGTTGGAATCCCAACCCCACCTGAAAGGGGCTGTGGCCGGTTCAGCTATGTAGGGCTTGGTTGTAGCTATGTTGGACATAGGGAAGACTCTCATCCCATGTGTGAGGGTTCTTGGAATTATACATGTGCATGATGTGCACGATCATTCGATTTACGAGCTCAGTTTGACCATCAGTCTGGGGGTGGAAGGTCGTGGATTTGGTGACCTTGGTGTCCAACAGTGACTAGAGGCTCGACCAGAATGTGCTAAGAAATTGACTATCCCGATCTAAGACAATGGTTTGTGGGATTCCAAAATGTACCCAGACTCGTTTAAAGAAGATCTTGGCAGTGGCTTCTGTTGTGATTCTCTTCTTGTAGGCAACCAGAATCACCATCTTAGAAAAGCGATCAACAACCACAAAAACATAGTCATTTCCCCACTTGGAGGATGGGAGGCCCGACATGTAGTCCATTGAGATGGATTCCCATGGTCTGTCAAGAGTAGGAAGAGGAGTGTACAGGCCCTATTTTTTAGTGGTTGGTTTGGCAATAGTGCAGGCAGTGCAAGACCTGATATACTTGCTGACCTCCTGTCAAAGTTTCGGCCAGTAGAAATGTTTTTGTAGCATCGCCACTATCTTTTTGACGCCGAAGTGTCCTTCCACCCGAATGTAGTGGGATTCCCAGATCAGCTTCACTCGCTCGCTTGATGGAACACAGATATGGCCTAGACGACACAACAACCCATCCTGAAGATAGAAATTATCAACAACTGCCTTTGCACCCAACATTTGGTAGGTGGTGGCGAAGTCTGGGTCTATCTCATAGAGTTGGGGCCATCCAGAGGTCTCATGGCTGCAAGAGTCTAGCACTGTGGTGAGTGTCGCGACAGGTGCTCTGCTGAGGCAATCAACGACGTGGTTGGTGCTTCATGTTTTATACTTGATGTTGAGGTGGAATTGCTGCAAGTATGTGGACCACTTTTGATGGCGGTCATTCTGCATTTTTCCTTGTGTCTGCATGAACTGCAGTGGCTTATGATTAGTGTGGATGACTGTCTCCCTCCCAAGAATGTAATGTCTCCATTAGCGGCAGGCTTGCACAATGGAGTAAATTTTTTTGTCATAAGTAGGGTACTTACGAACAACATCTGATAGTGTCTCACTATGATAGGCCACGGGGTGGCCGTGTTGAATGAGAACGACACCCACAACATAGTATGACACATCAGTCTCAATCTCAAAGGGTTGTTGCAGGTCTGGTATTGAAAGTATTGGGGTTGAGCACAAGCGCTACTTCAAATCATCGAATGCTTGTTGTTGGGGATGAACCCACGCAAATTTCGCCTTACCACCACCCCTGGTTATTTGGCTAAGGGCCCATGCAATATGGGAGAAGCCCAACACAAACCTGCGATAGAAATTGACAAGGCCCAAGAAGCTCTGAAGCTCAGTGAGTGTGGTTGGGGATGGCCAGTCATAGATGACTTGGATCTTGGTTGGATCCACATGTACGCCATGTTGATCAATGATGTAGCCTATGTAATGGACCCTATCCATGCTGAAGGAGCATTTTTCCAAGTTGGCGTATAGCTTGTGCTGTCGCAGGGTGTGCAGAACTTGTTGAATATGCTGCAAGTGTTTGGCCCAAGTCTTGTTGTAAATGAGAATGTCATCCAGATACACCACTACAAAAGTATTGGTGAATGGTCATAGAATATCATCCATCCTCCTCATGAAAGTGGTTGGAGAATTTGTCAAACCAAAGGGCATGACCAACCATTCAAAAAGGCCTTCCTTTGACTTGAATGCAGTCTTCCATACATTTGTTTGTTCTATCGGGACCTGGTGGTAGTCAGACTTTAGATCAATCTTACTGAAGTATTTTACCCCCATGAGTTGATCAAGGAGGTCGTCGATTCGGGGAATCAGGTACCAGTTTCCGACTGTGATTTTATTCAAAGCCCGGTAATCAATGCAAAGTTTCCAGGTTCCATCTTTCTTCTGTACCAGCACGATTGGGCTCCCGCAAGGTGATGAGCTGGGATGGATGTGCCCCTTGTGGAGAAATTATTGGATCTGTCGCTTGATCTCCTCATTCTCTAATAGAGAGAGGCGATAGACTGACCCATTGGGCAGAGGTGTGTCGGGGGTCAGATCGATGGGGTGCTTGACCTAGCAGTGCAGAGGTACCCCGGTAGGTGAGGAGAAGATATCTGAGTATTCTTCCACGACCTTATCTACTTGCTTCTACTGTGTAGAGAGGTCAGTCACAGAGACCCTGGATGTGGCTATGATCTTTCACTCATTCTGAGAGCGAATCACGAAGAAGACAAACTTCCCCGTCTAAGAGATGACCTTCTTGCATTTCTTAGTAGAGATCAAGGAAATAGCACTAGGTGGGACAGCCTCAGGTATCCTGTACAATTTCCTATTCAAAGTAATAATAACACTATGAGGCCTAGACTCATATACAGCATGACGTTTCCATAAATAAGGTTGGCCCAAAAGAACATCACAAACTTCAAGAGGAGCAACATCACACAACACCTCGTCTTTGAAGGGCTTGATGTCATACAACATTCGACACTTTTGGTTGATGCGGAGATCGCTTCCTTGGCGGAGCCATCCAATGGTGTAGGGGTGTGGGTGCGGCGTTGTCAACAGGGCCAACCCCTTGATGACCCCTGCTGAGATGAGGTTCTTTTGGCTACCACTATCAACGATGAAGTGCAGTGGGGTGCCTTTTGCCCACATCTGTGAATGGAAGAGGCACTCTCCTTCTTTTGGCTTGTCTGGTTCACCATGTTGGAGCTTGGTGGTAGCAACGGTGGCATTGGGTTTCGCATCAACTATCTTTCTTCCCCTTTTTGGTTCCAACTCAGAGTTAGAACCCACATCTAATTCAGAGGCATTCACTTCATCCACCAGCGACTGCTTTGAGCAGAAATCAACAGTGTTATGCCAAGGGATCTTATGGAAGTCACACCACTTCTCAGTATATTTCTTTGTCTTTCTAGCGTCCTTCTTTACTTGTTGCTTGGACTGGTTGTCTTGATACTATCAATATTTTCTTTGTCCTTTGTTATGTGGATTGGGGCCGCCCTTTCCTGGCTTTTGTTGTGAGGGGTTCCCCGGCCCAAATTGTCGCGTCTTTTGTTTGAGCTTCTGCTCAATTTTGACGGCATATCAGTAGGCCATGCCCAAGGATGAGATTTCCAGAAATTCCATTTCGGTTTGGATGTATCTGTGCAGAGCATCGTGATACTTGAGCACCAGATGTCACTCTAAATCTTTGATACCCATCTTGGTGCGCAAGGTATGGAAGATATTTGTGAAATCCGGCACTGCTTGGTCTCTTTCTTGCCGCAGTATGGTCCATTTGGTATATAAGTCATCATAACTTCTGACAGGGTAGTATTTTTCCTTAATAGCATCCCTGAAGGATTCCCAGGTGGCCATGACTGTAAATAATGAGGGTTCCTCTGTTTCCTTTTTCTCACAGAAAGTTTCCCACCAATCTTTGACATGGGGAATAGCTTTGAGGAGCGCAAAAGTAATATTTTCTCTATTCAAAAAGTTATGGACAGAAAAATACCCTTCTACTAGATTCAACCACTTTTCTACAGCATATGCGTCTATCTGACCTTCAAATATAGGAATATCGAATTTTATTTGTACCTTGAAGGGGGCGGTGCCTCCACTCGAAGAAGATGTGTCACCTGTTGGTAGTCGCCGAAGGATTTGTGCGAAATTATCCATCATCTCGTTCCTTTATTGCATGAGGGATTCCTCAATCAACAGTTTGAAAGGATCTCATGTCCCATCATCTTTCTTTTCTCCTTCCAAGAGAGGTCGCTTGGGTGTGCGAGAGATTTTGTCCTCAAGAGAAACAAGCTAGAGACCCAAATCTTTGTACTCCGACCTCGTTGGGGACATGCATTAAGAGGATAAGGAGAAGACCGCTCTTATACCATTGATCCAGATTTTATGAGCAGAATGAAATGAGTACAGATTATTATCGAATTCTTAACACAGAATAACAGAGATACAGTAAAACTGGTTTTCTATTCAATAAGGAAATAAGTTGAAACTACAAAATGCAGCGGAAAACAAGCTTGTTGGAATGGTGGCGGTTTATCTCTGAGAAGAGATGTGACGACAACTCTCATTCGCAAGAATATGATTACAATGAGGCTCTCAAGGCATTTTTACAATAAATGGGAGTTTCAAAAACCCTAAACATCCAAAAACCTAACCCTAGGAGATGAAGCGCCAAAAGTCATGTGGGCCTCGTTTGGGTAAGTCAATACATCAACTTTCTGAGGTCGTAAATTTTGCATACAATCTTCGTTTTAGGCGTATGATAGCCCATTGGAAATATCTATCCGAGGACTACAATAGTTGCACAAAATTTTATGATGAAATTTTGCAACCACAACATACCCTAAAAAACGTAGTTTAGGGCCTCAAAATGGCTCTGGAAGTTCAGGACCCGAAAACTGCTAAAAATAGTAAATTATCAAAATTGATAGAAAGTTGTTTTGAGCCAGCTGGAAAAGGTGGGTGGCCACCGATATCCACCTGGATCAGTGATGATGAAAAAATGAGTAAGGACTTTGCTAGGAGGATGCAGCAAGAATTTGAAATGTCCTTGCTTGGTGAACTAAAAAATTTTTCTTGGATTACAAATAGTACAGTCCAAAAGGGGATTCTTTATCCATCAGTCCAAGTATGTTAAATATATACTTAGGAAATTCCAGTTAGAGGATTGCAAACTTGTTTGTACACCTATGACATTTGGATGCAAACTAAGCAAGGAAGATGAGTCAAAAACTGTAGATCCAAAACACTATAGATCAATGATTGGGAGTTTACTCCATGTAACAGTTTCCAGACCTGATGTCAAGCAAGTTGTTGGTATGGTGGCTAGATTCCAAGCTGCACCAAAAGAGAGCCATGTTCAAGTTGTGAAAATAATCTTTAGGTATTTAAAAGGAACCATAGATCTTGGTTTGTGGTACCCTAGCAAGGATTCATTCTCTTTAAAGGCCTATTCAGATGTAGATTGGGCATGTTATGTAGATGACGTAAAAAGTGCAAGTGGAGGAGCATTCTTCTTGGGAGAATCATTGGTAACTTGGATAAGCAAGAAACGGTCCTAAATTTCTTTGTCTACCACTGAAGCTGAGTATATTGCAGCAGCAGAATGTTGCACACAAGTAGAATGGATGAAACAAACCTTACAAGACATCAAAATAATGTTTGAAGAACCCACTACTATCTATTGTGATAATACAAGTGTTATAAGTCTCTCCAAGAACCTTGTCCAACACTCCAAATCAAAACACATTCCAATAAAATACCACTATCTAAGAGATCACGCTGAAAATAAGAACATTAAATTGGAATATGTCCCAACACAAGAAGAGGTTGTAGATATTTTCACTAAACCCTTAAGAAGATATGTATTTGAATATCTCAGGGAAATATTGGGAGTAGTCTCTCTTCCAATATAATCTCTCAAGAAAATAATGCATCAATTGGCATCAATTCAGGGGGAGACAACGATCAAAGTCAGGGGGATTCATTCAACCCTTTTCCATTGATGTCAAAGGGGGAGAGTAACTTCATAAAGAAAAGCATCATCACAGGGGGAGTTTGTATGAAGCTAGAGTGTTTCCCTCAATGACAAAGGGGGAGATTGTTGGACATATTGCCATTGATGTCAACAGACGATGATGCACATGAAGATCATAAGGGAAAATGCAATGCATAAATGTGATCGGGATCAAAATCCCCATGGTACAAACCAGGACCATTGGATAAGCAAGCGCCAGATCAAGGGCGGAGATTGATTGTGGAGCGCGAAGGGAGAATTAAACTACACGTTATTTCCAATCCCCCAATTAGTCTAGATCGTCAGATCTCATCGACTCAAAGATCAAAGACTATGGTTGATCCACCAACAATCGCACAACTTTAAATTGTGGAGCTTGGGAGACGAACTAAACCACGAGCAAGTTATGGTTCCACAATCCACACCGACCGTCGATGGTCACCCTCATATAGATCTATGGTTAGCATCAATTTCACTACCAAGGTCGAAGCCCCAGAGTCATGAACTCTCGTCAACCATCTAATCTGGAAAACCCCTCGACCATTGATCTATTTAGAGCACACCAAGGTAGTAGTGGTCAACTTCAATGCTGACCACTTCGGGAGAAAAGGGTTGAGAACAAGTAAGATCACCTGAAGGTCGAAGTCCCGAAGTAAATGAGGATCTTCAAATCTGAAGAACGCTTCAGGAGATATCAGGACCGTCAGATCATGTTTAGCGGAAGGATAGAGTAAGATACAAAAGTATCAAAGTAAACATAAGTCGTCTGATCTAAAGAAATGCTTCGGGAGATATCATGACCGTCGGATCGAGGAAAGTATAAGGATATGACAAGAAAGGCCAAAAGCCCGATATCCTGAATAGCCAAATTCTCGATAGTTGTTGGATCATGTTAACCCTTTTCGAGTTAAAAAATGACCATTATATGAAGTCAAGTTACTCGAGGTTTACACTTCAGGAGAATTAGGAAGTGGAGAAATCGAATTACCCGAAGTACCGAAGGCCGAAGTCTCGAAGTGGACATGATTCGTCCGATCTGAGGAACACTTTAGGAAGTATCTTGATTGTTAGATCAAGAAGAAGAAAATGTGCCACATGAAGAGATCTACGTCAGCAAGGACACATGGTGTAATTAGATGATGACAAGTGTCAAGGTCCCATAGGTACTTTAGGCATACGTAAGCCACGAATCTAAGTGACATGTGGTAGCCACTCAGTGAGTGCCATGTCAACAAGTGACATCAGCAAGTTACGTCACTCTAGGATTTTTTCACTTCGGGAGTTTCACCACCAGCAAACACTCAAAGTCCCAAAATGGACATGAGTCATTTGATCTGAAGAACACTTCGGGAGCATTCTCGATCGTTGATAAAGTACAGTGGAATGATAGCATAAGTGGAAGTGTCAACCAACAGAAAAAGGTCTCCATCGCTTTATGACTTATTCGGTAGGTAATCACCCCGGAGGAAATTGGAGTAGCGATTATCCGAACCCCCAAAGCCCCAAACTCTAGAAATAAATGTGAACCGTTCACTCACCTGTAGATTAAGTCATGATTTTTTATTTGTTCGAAACCTTTGGACAAGCCCGAATCGTTCGACTAACAGAAGAACGAATGTTTACCGTTTGATCTGTTTCGGTGGAATCTGATTCGGGAGATTTGAAATCTTGCAAAGGCCTGACATCCCAAAGGACGAAGTACTGAAGAACACGGTCCCATCATTGGACATATGGCGGCTAAAATGAAAATGGATAAAGAAGAGCAGTGCTTAAATTAATAAGCTTGTGGTTTTGCACCTGTGGTCACATGTAAATGGGTTGAAGGAAGCGCCTCTGCAGAACTCTGTTTCTGAAATATTTCAGAGATAAGGAATCGAGTTAAAAAGAAATAGATCCATACCTGTGATCGATTTTTGAAAAACAGGTCAGATGTGTTGTTATGAAAATTCATGTTAATGATTGTGTTACTTAAAACAAAGGTTATGTAATATTAAATGAACAAACATCTTGTTTATGAAGAGTTGTGTTGAAAAGTTTAAAGGCTTATAAATATGTTGAGATGTGAATTAGAAAGTGCATCTGTCAATGTCTTATTGAAGATCGAGAACAGAAGGAGTCAGAGTAGCAGTTATGCAATCCAGTGTTTAATATAGAAAACCATTATTGGACTGCATATCATATTTCCAGATTGATGAACATAGGGTGGCAGAGAGGTGCAAGGGCAGGTTGGAGCCTCCAAGGGAGTAAGTGCTTCCTTTTCAGTTGTAGCTGACTAAATACGGGGTTGTAACCGCCTACCAATTGGAGCTGGTGAACAAGGGTGTGGGTGCATCCTGATCAGTGGGTCTTGATCTAAAGAGGAAGAACATCTTCCTTCTATTGTAACTTGTAAAAAAAAAAAATTCAATTAATAGAAACGTGTTTGTGGTTTTCCCAATTAGGTTCCACGATAAAATATTGTGTTCAAATTTTGTTTGCATTAACAAAAGTAAAAATTGATGAAAGTATTGTGTCATTGATTCACCCCCCCCCCC
>ML799289.1:86500-112291 GCA_009831015.1 Picea engelmannii
TCCTTGGTTCCTAAAGCCCTAATGCCCATACATAATGAATTATAACCACTCCAACCACTTGGAGATGGTATAAATTGAGCACAACCCATGAGGAGAGGGGAATTGAATCCTAAAGAAAATTCATGTTGGTTATTTCTCCCCTTGTCTACAAGCCCTAATATTCTCGTTGTTGTTTTTTTCCTCAGACCTGGAAACCCTCATTTCCATCCTTTTCCATGCATTTCCTTATTTGACCAAGAAATCTCCCTTGATCTTCTTTGGGTCTGTATGTGCATTCGAATTAGAGGTTCATCATATATTTAGTAGCATAGGTGGAGGAACTTGAGGTCCGTTCGAGGAGAAGTGTTGTAGCATGTGCAAGTGATAACTACCCCTAAAATATTTTTCCAATCAATAAAGATACTCTTTCCTTCGAAATTATGGTATCCTTTGTATATGTTCATTATATTTGAATATCTCTTTTAGAATACTAGTTGCAATAATTATTTTTCTCTTTGATCAAATTCATAGAAGTTAGTTATGAGATAATTGTTGTTCTTTGTATTCTTTCACCTGAAATTTTTGCAGGTTGACAAAGGAGCAACTTGGAAGGAGCACGAAAGTTTTCATCCTTGAGATCTTCACCAATCGTTGGACACCAAGTAAGTCTTCCTTCCTTCTTTATCAATAGTTAGTTATTTTATCAAGTTAGTTACAGATTTTTGTTTGCTTTCTTTGGAAGTTGTTTGATCTTTAAAGGGTCAGCGATCTATTGTGGCTTTGACCCATAGCCATATAAATTTTTCTCATAATAGAACTGGTGACCATATCGAGGACTCTCCTTTGTGGGTCAGTCTCTAGGTGTTTGCTTTGTTTATGAATTTTTATATTGCTTGCTAAGTAGTTTAAGATTTTCTAAGTCTCTTTGTGATTTATCGGGCCTGCTGGCTTTCAAATTCAGTTCATTTTGAAAAAAATAAAGTTATATGTGTGCTTTTGTGTGCCAAAAGTCATGTATGTATGCATTTTTTCTTTAAGACAATCGCATACATATGTGCTATGCCTTATAGACAGTCATGTACATCTCCAAAGAAAATGTTTTCTCAATATTTTATGCTTTTCTAGGGTTATGGGATTACTTCTTTGGATCTTTGTGGGGATGATCCAGGTGGATATCGGTGGCCACCCACCTTTTCCAAATGGCTCAAAATAGTTTTCTGGCAATTTTGGCAATTTACTATTTTTAGCAGGTTTTAACTTCCAGGGCCATTTTGAAGGCCCAAATGAAGTTTTTTCAAGATAGAGGTTCTCAATGATATCTGAATGCATAATTGAGCCCCCACAATGAATCTCCTCGATGATACCTTTCCAACGAGCTATCACACGCCTAAAATGGAGATCGTATGCAAAAGTTACGACCCCGGGAAGTTGATGTACTCACTTACCCAAACGGGGCCCACATGACTTTTGGCACTTCATCTCCTAGGGTTAGGTTTTTGGATGTCTAGGATTTTTGGCATTCCTGCTTATTGTAAAAATTCCTTCGGAGCCTCATTGTAATCATCTTCTTGCGAATTTGAGTAGCCGTCACATCTCTTCTCAGAGATAAGCTGCCACCATTCTAGCGAGTCTTTCACTCTGTATTTTTACAGTCTCTATACATTTCATTCATTAATAGAAAGTGTATTATTGTGTACCTGTGTTTATGGTTGCATCTCTGATACATTTATGTTATATTATTGAATATCTGTGATATCTCTGGGCATTTCTTTATTATATCTCTGATCTCATTTCGTGCCGAAAATAATCTGGATCAGGGGACATATGACTTTTCTCTCTCTACAATTAGTTGCATAAGTTTGATAAGTTAGATTTTACTATAAAGAAAAGCGAAAATAGACATGATTTCTTTGCTTTATGTTTCAAGTTTGTAGAAGTGGTTTGAGAGTTGTTTTGTCATGTCTTTTCTATTTGGAACAATTTTGTTAACTTTTCTTACAATTTTGGTAAGTCTGGGTGGTCCTCTTTGCTTATCATTTTGGTTTTTTCTTGTTTAGCTTTGAAAAGAAAATTTAGTTTAATTTTTAATTTTCTCTTTTGCATTATAAGAAGAACAGTAAACAGTATAGAAGGTGTGCTTTGTGCTTCTCTTTTTCAGTCTTTACCTTTGTTTTTCGATGAAAATAATTTTTTTTTCTAAAACATACTTTCTTTTTTTGTGAATATTGATTTAAAAATTTTCTTGAAAATTTTGATTTTTGCTAGTGGTAGTTACAAGTTTCGTTGAAAATGAAAGTGTAGTTTTTCTTGTTTTCAGATAGTTGCATTTCATTCAAAAAATCACATTAGTATTACATTGCATCTAAAAGAAAATTTGCATTTCTTGCATTGGCGTTGAAAGAATAAAGAGTTTACATTTCTTTGAAGTGTTACTTAACATTGTTTTCATTGAAGAATAAGCTTATTTAATAACAGTGTTCTTAAAGGTGTTTTATTTTTCTATTGAGTCTCTAAACACAACTTAGTTTAACATTCGTAACCTTTTTAGTAAACAACACCCACTAAAATTAATGCATAACTTAAAAACAATTATAATTTATTTGTAGGGTATACAAACTAGTCTAGGTTTAGGGCCTTGGACTAGGATTGGAGAGATAACTCTCCAAGGCCATTAAAACAAACATAGGATTATGAGATAGGGAGAGTCAACATCGAATTTTCATAAAAGTATAGTCGAGAGCCTCCTCTAACATAGGAGTTAAACACAAGGTTGTGTGAGGAATATTCAAGGAGATAACCCCTCTAAGGCTTGACCAAGTGTAGTGGAGAGATCGTATATAGGGATTTCGCTAGTACCCATACCTCCCTGAGAGGCGGTGCTTTTAGAGCTTCGGGCTTCGTTACCATGTCCATATATTTGATCCTGACTATCGACTATACCCCCTGGACGTTGACTGCGAGTTGGTATCCTTAGTAGATTTTCCTAGGTATCTCAAAGGTAACTGCGGCAGGTTTCCCGTGGTACTTGGGGTAGACATCGTATCACTCTATCAATACCCCTAGAGGATGCCCCGTGAAGCAAGGGTTAGTTGCACCAAGTAGGGTTGGTTAGTATAGGTCGAGGCAACTACCTCCCACTCCTTCTTTCTTCGGTCATGAGACTTAATCAACCTGTGTCATTGTCCAAAAGGGCCTTTACCTAACTTATTCGCTATGGTGGTATTGGGACCTAATCCACCCAAGCAGGAGTATTGAGGAAGTTTTTTGTTTGTGTTTCTTCCCTAGGAATTTTTATAGTGATGTTCTCTTTATGCGTAGATGAATATAACAGGTTCATTGGTATCCACCTTGAATTGTTGATCTAAAATGGCTAATCAACCACTTTTTCGATCACAGAGAGTTCAGGGCCTTCCGCCTATAAGAGTGAATTCTCCATCACCTCCTTTGAGGCGTCGACTTGATCAAGCTGACACTTTTGTACTGACTGGTCCTATTGACATTGTTAAGATCCAGATAGCAAAGTAAAATGCCTTTGCACCAGAGGTTATGCGTATATCGAATATTGAAACCAAAAATGGATCACGCGATCATATTTTAGTGTGTCTTCTGACTTCTGAGTCAAAAAACACTGATGATCTCCCTCTTCGATGGGTCATTGATCTAGGAGGATTCAGGAACACTCACACAGATCTAGGAGAATCAATAAAATCTCAAAATTTTACCATCTTAAATGCTCTCTAAAAGGGAATCATTGTGTATATCTCGGTGATAGCTTTCCAACGGCACAAAAATCGCCTCAAATGGAGTTCGTATGCAAAAGTTATGGTCAATCAAAGTTCAAATCAAACAAGCAAAAGTCAAAGGAGGACATGTGTCCTTTCCGTACAACAAGATGACATCAACAGGGTGACGTGTTAGCACAACAGTGTTCCACATGTCACTCGAAAATGGAATTTTCAGGGGTCCATTTGGACCAATAAAAATTTGACACGTGTCATCCATACAGATGACATGGCAATCTATACGATGACGTGGTAAGAAAAAAAGTGGACCAGTAGCAAAATGACATGTGGCCATTGTATAGCCTATGTGGTAGATAGGTGGCAGAAAAATCAGTAGCACAGTCAACATGACGTGGAATATTGTACGCATAGGTGGCTGGTACAGTTGGCGGCACATAAGCCAATGACAAGCTTCCACGTGGACCAATGAAATGTCGCCACGTGGCACCTTCCAAAAGCCCAATTTGGGCTGGATAGAAAAACAGTTGGACTCAATGGGTATCGAATCCCTGACCTCCAAAAGAATCTTCCCAGAATATTCCATATTCCAACGACTTCCCAACCATCTGTTAACCAACATGCCAACAACAGTTCTTGTTATTACCAAATGGGTTATAATGTTGACATCAGTGAACCGTGCAGGGTACAGTTTGGGCCACCCACGCCCTATTTATATGCACAAATCTTGAGGTCGGCACACATTCTGAGGATGCACAGATATCGAGATAGAGGTACGATACAGGTGTTTTGGTGTGCATGCCAAAGAGGAAGCTAAGTTTATGTTGTGCATAGATTTGTGTGCCATGAGGTATATTGTCCAAACATTTGCATGTTTATACTCATTTTTCCGAGAGGAGTTCAATGGTGATGTTGTTTTTGTGCTAAAAAGTAATTTTTGAAAGTCTCAGTCCAAATTGTCATTAATGAGAGCCATAGTGCATCGTTTGGCTTGCAAAGAGGGTAAAATTGAGCCAGTTCAAAATATGGTCGACTTTATACACATTTTTCTTGGAATTTTGCAAGGAATTCAATGGTAAACTTTATTTTTGAGTTTGAGCAATGGCATTAAAGAGAGTCCATAAAATTAACTTTGTAAATCCATTTTGTAATGTAATTCGACATTTTGAGATGAAAAGAGGTTGTCTTATTATATAAAGGGGACTTGAAGATGAAGTAAACTATGTCATCAATATTGTATCACTTGAGTTATTTTATTTTCTAATGTGTTATCTCATAATTCTTCAAATTAATCATCAGTTTATGAGATTTTGGATAAGAAGCACAACATAAAAAAAAATATGCAAATCACTTCAATATGATCAAGAATTAAATTTGAATCAAGTTAGATGCTAGCATGTATATTTTAAAGGAATAAGTGGTATCTAAGGATTTTCGGAACAAGTGGTATCATAGCTAGTTTTGATGTGTATTTGCAAGTTGTTGATGTGATGAGGTCCAAGACTCAATTTGGTGAAAATTTTGAAGACTCTTGTTGAGAGGACAAAATGAGTAAAGCTCTCATGAAGTTAAGGTTGCAGAAGAAAATTAACCGACAAATTCATAAGGAGAATTTTGAATTAAAGATGCAATTGCAAACGCTCGAGGAAGAGAAGCAGAAGCTGCAAGATTGATTGATATGTCATGAGGAATTCCATAGTTGTATTTGTCATGAGTTGGAAAGGAAGTTGCAGAACAAGGATCAATTATTGGCACCATTAACATCAATCCAGGAAGATTGGCAAGTTGAGGATGTAAAGTCTTTGATGCAAGAGAAACTATCTCTTTCAAAAGGCATGATCAAGAAAGGTTATTCTTTGTATTATTATTTTCCCTATCAAGATGAAGAATGCTCAAGGATGGATGAATCAATGAGAACTTCAGATGAAGAGGTCCTTCATAAGTAGTTAGTCTTACCTTCTAGGCTAGAGAATGGTAACTTATGTAAGACATATCCAGGAAGAGATGTGCATTCTAAAGAGGGAGTGAAGACATTTCCTATTGGTAAATGGTCTACATATCCATGTGATTCCTGTGGAACTAGTAACCATGATATGGATAAATGTAGAAGAAGACATTCCGTGCAAGAAAATCCATCCAAGAAGGAGGCTAGATGTAAAAGTCATTTCTCAAAGGGGGAATGACAAGAAGGTGTCATGGTTCCAAGATAGGAACAAGACACTCTGCTCTTATTGTGGTAAGAGTGGACATCAAATTGAGAAGTGTTGGACACTTTATCCACACTTATGTTTGAAGTAGAATTGAAAAGATGTAAAGGAACTTGCAAGAATACAAGCAGCAACCCAAGATGAAGTTAATAGTCTTGTTGAAATACTTGAGAAAGATTACTTCCTAATGGTTGGTATTAGTAGAGTGATATATGAAGACATAGAGGAATGGTTCATGGTTACTAGCTCATCTCACCACATGACAGGGATGAGATCAGTATTCCTAAATTTCTCAAAGATCGACACAGATTGCTATGTAGGATATGGAATTAACACCAGACAAGCAATAAGACAGTATGGATATGTAAAATTCCATCTCGAGTCAAAAGGATTTATGGGAATAGAGCATATGTTATATGTTCCATATTTGAATGTAAACCTACTCTCAGTTTCAAATTTTGAAGATGAAGACTATGCAGTCGCATTCTAGAATGGCCAAGTACTTGTGTACTCAAGGGAAGTTTCTCAAGACACAACAATAGTTCTTGGTGTTCACAAGGAGAGGTTATATAGGTTACTAGGAAGACCTATAATATGGTCTATTGTTTTCTTAGATTCAACATTATATTCTACATTAGATTCAATGTCATATTCATCATCAGTGTCAGAGGCATTTTCAGAGATAGGAAGATGTGAGACTCCTTCCAGTATTAAGGGGAGGATGAGTCCATGAATAAACCATCCATCAGAAGAGATCTCATTGCAAATATATATATTTGTAAATGTAAGATAATATGCATATGTAGATACCTCCTAAGTCTATTTCTAATGTTGTATTAGAAGGCTTGTAAGCCACTCATTGTAGATTATAAGAGTGAGAGGAATTCTGTAAAATTTATATATAGCCACCTTATATGTTGTTAAGAGTGAAAGGAATTTTGTAAGAGAGTTTCTATATATCCACCTTATATGTTGTTAAGAGTGAGAAGAATCTTGTAAAGGATTTATATATAGCCACCTTACATATTGTTTGAAGTGAGAGGAATCTTGTAAAAGGATTTCTATATAGCCTCTTTGTTATAGGAGTGAGAGGGATCTTATAAGAATTTATAAGCCTTCCAACAACAATATAGACAATTGTATTGTCTTGTTATTAGCTAAAGGGACACATATGGATCGAATTGTCTAAGTCAGCATTCTTATTCTGAAGTACCGAAGGCAAAGGAACATAAGGATGTAGGAAGTTGGAACAGGTAGATTGAAAGCGGGGAGAGCATCAAAGTAATGTAAATATTCCTAGAGCTGGTGAAGGAGAAATAATCTTCTTTGTAAAAAGATAAGAGGTATATCCTTATGAGAATGCATGTTATAATAATCTTCAATATATTATGTCATGTTCATATAGATGTATACCTTGAGTAGAAGCAATTCAGGTGGTACATAAAGAATTGTTTTCAAGGAAGGAGTGAAGTAATGAACAAGGAATTCATTTAGAGACTCCTACAGATACATCCACGGTACAAGAATAGAGATTCCAAAAGGGCAAGGCATAGATCAACATTCGACTTGGTTTCATATTGGCCGAGATAAACTATCTTCGATAAAGAAGGAGATGGGAGTGGATGTTGAATACAAGATTCGGATTTGGATATTGCAGAGATTCAGTGAGAAGAATTTTGTTATGAAGGAATCTATGAGCTAGAATTGGAGCTATATCTATATTAGTGATAGTTCCAGAGGCCAGAGTCAAAGCCATATTTTAGAAGTAGACAAAAGTACATTGATCAAATATCTAAGATCTAAGATCCAAGATGAAGACTTAGTCCCAGAATATTCAACAAGATGGAAGAGTGAAGAAGTTTCATCATCATTAAGTTACTCGATAAGAGAATTACAGTAAGATGGAAGAGTGAATAAGAGTTATCATCACTAAGTTGTTGAAATATTCATACTTTTGGAGGAACAAAAGTTCTTCAGTGGGAAGGTGTGATCCAGGAGGATCCAGGAACACTCACATAGGTCCAAGAGGATCCAAAATGCTCACATAGGTCCAGGAGGATCCATAAATCTCAATATTTTACCATCTCAAATTCTCTTGAAAAGGGCATCATTGCGTAGAGATCAACGATAGATTTCCAACGGTGCAAAAATTGCCTCAAATGGAGTTTGTATGCAAACTTTATGGTCGGTCAAAGTTCAAGTCAAATAGGGAAAAATTCAAAGGAGGACATGTGTCCTTTCCATACAACAGGATGACGTCAACATGACATAGAGTGACAACAGCATGGTGACGTGATAACACAACAGTATGCCATGTGTCACTCAGAAATGGACTTTTTAGGGGTCCACTTGGACCAATAAAAATTTGAAAAGTGTCATATGTACAGATGATGTGGCAGTTTGTACAATGATGTGGCAAGAAAACAAGTGGACTAGTAGCAGAATGACACATGGCCTCCATACAACCTATGTGGCATATAGGTGGTAGATGTTTCAGCAACACAATCAACATAATGTGGCAGACCATACACACAGGTGGAAGGTACAGTTCGCAGCACATAAGCCAATGACAGGATGTCACGTGGACCAATGAAATGGAACCATGTGGAAACTTTTGGAAGCCCAAATTGGGATGGGTATCAAAACAGTTAGACTCGGTAGGTATCAAACCCTCAACCTCCAGGAGAATCTTTCCAGAATATTCCATATTCCAACGACTTCCCAACGATCCACTGACCAACATGCCAAAAATAGTTCTTGTTATAATAACCAAATGGGTGATAATGTATTTAATATAATGTTGACGTCAGCGAACCATGCAGGGTACAGTTTGGGCCATCTCCATCCTATTTATATGCATAAATATTGAGTTTGGCACACATTTTGAGGATGCATGGATCTCGAGATAGAGGTACGATATGGGTGCATTTGAGTGTGTGCAAAAGAGGAAGCTAAGTTTATGTGTTGCATAGATTTGCATGCCATGAGGTATATTGTCCAAACACAATGATGTTTATATTCATTTTTCTCGTTTTTCCGAGAGGAGTTCAATGGTGATGTTATTTTTGTGCTAAGAGGTCATTTGTGAAATTCTTAGTCCAGATTGCCATGAATGCATGCCATAATGCATTGGTTGGCGTGTAAAGAGGGTAATTGAGCCAGTTCAGAATATGGTCGACTTAATACTCATTTTTCTCAGAATTTTGCAAGGAATTCAATGGTAAACTCTATTTTTGAGTTTGAGCAGTGGAATTAAAGAGAGTCCATAAAATTGACTTTGTAAGTCCATTTTGTAATGTAATTTGACATTTTGAGATGAAAAGAGGCAGCCTTAGTATCTAAAGGGGACTTGAAGATGAAGTAAACTATGTCATCAATATTGTATCACTTGAGTTCTTTTATTTTATGGCGTGTTATCTCATAATTCTTCAAATTAATCATTAGTTTATGAGATTTTGGATAAGAAGCACGACATCATTTTTTCTTCTGCAAATCACCTCAATACAATCAAGAATTAATTATGAATTAGGTTAGATGTTAACATGTATATTTTAAAGGAATAAGTGGTATCTAAGGATTTTCATATCAGTCGGTATGGAAGGCACTTTAGACATGTTTTGGTTGGGGGTCTCTGCAACCCCCACTTTTTCTATAATTGGGGTGGGGGTTTTACCTCCTTTCCTTTCGGTCTAGATGACTAATGTGGTTCACACCATGGAAGTTGTGTTGATCTGTAGCTCTACACCACTTATTGTTAGGTCCACTCAGCCTTTGAGTGTGATTCCTTTGTCACCTTTTGTTTCTAATGTCTTCTCGTTTGGAATGTCATTGATGGGCATGCATAATGTATCGACTAGTTCCCGTTCGATCCCTCAAAGTATTAATGTTGGAAAAGGGAGTTCTTTGACTCCCTTCCAAGTTGTTCTATGGGGCGGGGGGCACATCCTTCCTTCCTTCCCCTCACTCAGAAATGTGTCTTTCATGTCTTTCGGGCCTAATCCCTTTGTGGGATGGGGCGGTGTTATGGGAAGAGGATTTCAATCCTCCAACATGCCTTCAACTTCTAACCCTTTCACTTTGTTTGGTGGGTTCGGGAGAAATACCTTCCCTTCATGTGGAATGTCGAAAGGAGGCAACCCCTTCCAAGGTTAATGGAATCTTGCAAAAGGGTCCTTTCCTTTGCAAGGAATGTCATCAAGGAGAAACCCCTTTCATATTCAGTACAACCCAACCCAGGGTCTTTCCCTTAACAAGGGATTTCAGCAAGGGGAAACCCTATTTTCTCTTTTAGAAACCAGATGGGTGAAGATTTTCCTCCTTTTAACAAAGGATTTCAAGGTTTTAATCAAAATCATGTCCCAACAATGAATTATTTTTGGCAACCTAGTGCCAATAAAAATCCAAGGCATCCTTTTCCATTTGTTAATCAACCTGGATGCTCCAACTGAGCCAGTTGGAATTCTAGGTCGCAACCGAGACTTCCATTTTTGGCAACATTAAACTTGCTAGATTTATCGAAACTCATAAATGACCCAGTGTGTCATGATTGGAATTGGTCCCCGCTCCCCACTAAGATACCGTCAGACATTTTGAAGTTTGAGGGAAAATTTAGTGAGGATCCGGGAGATCATGTAACAAAATTTAATCTATGGTGGTCATCTAATTCATTGAATGATGAATCAATCTGGCTACTTATCATGGAAGTTGTAGAGAAATGATATATTGATCTTCAGGGCTTAACATTTTGTACTTTTCATGATTTGGCATTATTTTTTCTAAACCATTTCCAGCTTCTAGTCTAGTATGATGTCAACATTGATTTATTGTATACGCTACGAAAAGACAAAGCCACTCATATTTTGAATCGCATCCAAGAGTGTCGGAAGAAGAAGAGGATGATCAAGGCCAAGATCCCTCTTAAGTTCCTCCTGGAATAGTTTCTTAAGTCCTTGTTTCCATATATCTCCAAGGATATTTTTATGTCAGGTGTATCCTTTAAGGAGGAGGCTATCTTTAGGGCCCAGTGGTTAGATTTTATCTATTCACGGTTTGGGATCCTATACAAGATATTTTTAAACACACCATGGATAGGTATCGACCTATCAAAAACAAATTATGAACCACATTTCGATGGCATCATCGATTTCGTCAATAGTGCAACCGCATATCTGGTTGCAAACTAGATGAAATAGATGACCATTCATCCAATTGTGACTTGTCAAGCTACGGATTTAATTGTTTCCACTGTCCAATCGTCGGATGTACATGTTTTTAAATTGACAAACCCAAAGGGTAACTAACAACCTAGAGGGAAGAAGAAGGGTAAATATAATAATGGAGGTGGAAACAATAATAAGAATGTTAAATCTGACTCTAATGTTGGGGGGGATAAAAAGGAAAAGAGGAAGGTGAATTTTCCATGCAAACTTTGTAAATATGGTCACCTTACCCATCAATGCCCCAAGATGGAAGAGGATCAATGTTTGATGGCACAACAATAGCTTGTTGTGTTAAATAATTCGTTCCCTTAGGGATAGAATATGACGGCAGGCTCTTCTAGTGAAAATCCGCAAGGGGGCACCCAAAATGTGTCCTTATCGGAAGGAACTATGTTGTTCATCAATATGGTGAATTCAGAGGTTAATGTTTCGACCAAGGCTGAGGATTCTTATAACCCTGAGTCAACATCCAAAGGAAAGGAAACTTTTGATCCCCGTAATTCTCTTCACATATAGTAGTTTGGGGGGATACAATGTCATGCATATTGAAAGGTGTGTAAAAGTGTTTGTCATACAATCCTAATGCTCGAGTTGCTCCCAACTACTTCATTCTTCATGAATTAGTTCAGACGCCCTGTGTAATGTCATCCCTTGAGGTGCTTCAGAGTTTCCCTGTGCATCAAAGTGAATTGTTATCCACAATAGGAGCTACGGAATCCTCGAGCTTACAAGTTATCAAGTTTAATACTGCAGATGTGAAGCCTCGTCTTCCATATCATGTTTCCTTCCAAATCAATGTCATGTATTATAAACACGTTATTAGAAGGATTGTTTTTTATGAAGGCGCTTTGACATGTGTAATGTCATCATCTTATTGGAAATCCCTTGGCTCTCCTAAGCTCGCTCTGTCTCCCACGTCGTTAACTACTTTTGATGGACATTCATTCTTGCCACATAGTCTCATTTCCTCCTTTCTATCTAGTTTGGCGGGGGGGGATATCGTCTTTGTAAAGGTGGAATTGGTCGATGCTCTGCTCAAGTATAACCTGTTGCTAGGAAAGGGTTTGACATATGTAATGATGGTTGTTGTTTCATTGGTCTTCCATGTTTTTTTCTTCCCTCGTGAAGAGAAAATCATCACGATAGACCAAAATTCATTCGCCCACTATGACTCCGTAGCGAATCTGGGATTTATAGTCTCGTTGATAAAAAAACTCTCAGACAACAACTGAGAGTAATGGTGTTGGTATGTATCGTTCATTAATGGGAAATTTTAACTTCTTAGAGCCTATTTCATGTATTAACGTTGTTCCAATTAGCTACCAAAAATAAAGATCTTTGATCCACGTAACTCAAGTGAGTTCATTTTGAACAACATATTTTGAGGATCCCTGGGTGTTACCCTCACCATGTGATTTGGTAAAAGGTATTTTGTATGTCGGGATGGTTATTTCATTTTCTACGAATGAGATAGCTTATCAGGAGATCCAACAAGCTTGATGCAGGAGCATCAATGGCAAGCATGCAGAGCAAGACCCATCAACGTCAAGGAATTTTTACAGGAACCAACACCAACAATTGCAGCAGATATTTGAAATCCACCTTAACTCAGCGCCGAAATTTATCTTTTGAGGCACACTTGAACCAAGAGCTGAAATTACCCTTTGAGGGACGTTTAGATAATCGTGAGTGGAGCGGAGTTTCCATTATGACTCTGGAATGTGACCGATCCAAGATAGTCGTAGGATAGTCTTAGAGTAGACACGTAGTTAAGGGAGAAACCCAAAGAGCCCTCAGGGAGATAGAGTTTTTGTACGCCCAAATGAGGTTGGTTGCAGAGTAGATGTTAGCTGCAAGTTAGTAGGAAATTATAGTTTTCAGTTGTTGTTTTGATTTGAGTTGTAATATTTTTTTTCACTTATGAATAGAACAGAGGAAAATTGATCCAATGCATGGTGTGAACATTGTTTTGCAATTCTCTAGATTGTGTTTTTTTTTTCAGTGAGTGAATGAATTTCAGTTAGAGTAAATGGAACTGTGAACGTGAGGATAAGTTTCAATTGTTTCTCTTCTGTAGGAGTAGTGCATGGAGTGCACACAGAATGCAAGGAGTGCGTTAACGGGATCTATTTCGATTCTGAAGCTCAGAATAAATAACACGAGACTTTCCCTTCGCAAAGAGTGAAAAGAGACTGGTGCAAGGAGTGCACAGTCATCCATAAGAATCCAAAACCTTCCGTAAAGATCTGGTGCAAGGAGTGCACAGATATGAGACTTGATTAAGTGTCGAAGAGGCTTTGCAAGAAGTCGAAGAACCAGTAAAGTAGAACACCAAGAGGGCGAGAGGAAATACTCTTCAATAAATCCCGAGGATCTAAGCTATCGAAATATCTGAAATGCAAGGAGTGTGCGGGAAATTGAAGTATTCACGAGACCAAGATCAATAGGAGTAACACTTTTCATAGTGTTAAAGAGATCCAAGATTTAGACTCATCGAAGTAGAAAAGGTTCGAAACCTTTGAACACCCAGAAAATCTTCTAGTTCGGAAGATAGCGTAAGCATCGGGGGGGAGATCTCAATCGTTCAATCTAAACGCTAGAAAATTGGAACCATCCATCAAGGGGGGTGTATGGAGAACGATCAGCATTTCGCTGAATCGCATTGTGGAGACGCTAAAGGGCGTAGCACTAAGAACTCGCAAAGCCCGAATCCGCGACTTGAACTGAACCGTTGGATCCAGGACAAATCTGGACCGTTGATTGTCCAGGGTGAAGTATCAGCATTTCATGGATCGAAGGACCGGAGGTGATAATTATTTCGACTTCACGAAACACTAAGTCCTGAAATCATCGTGACCGTCAGATTTGAGGAGATATTTGGACCGTCGATCTAGAGTCATCGCTATTTCGGCTATCGGGAGAACGGAGGCAAGGAAACTCTGAAGTCGCGAAACGTGAAACTCTGATTTGATCGTAGTCGTTGATCAAGGGGAGATCTAGATCGTAGATCTTAGGTCATCGTTGTTTCATCTATTGAGAGAACGGAGACAAGGAAACTCCGAAGTCACGAAACGCAAAACATGAAACGCCGATTTTATCACAACAATCGAACAAGGGGAGATCTAGACCGTAGATCTCGGGTCATTGCTATTTTAGCTATCTGGAGAACGAAGGCAAGGAAACTTCAAAGTCGCGGAATGCGAAACATCGATTTGATCGCAGTCGTCGATCAAGGGGAGATCTAGATCGTAGATCTCGGGTCCACGCGATTTTAGCCATCGGGTGAACGGGGGTAGTAGCGCTCCTAGAGCCATGAAACATGAAATCGCAACACGCCTTTTTCTCAAGTGCATGGTCACCGCCAGTGGTCACAAGAGAGAAAAGGGCTTAGCAAAGAGGAGCTAGCACCCGATTAGCGCTAAGATTTGAACAATGCCCAGGAGAGAGGCTGCGGGTCTCATGCGACCTGTGCACTCGGGGAAAGGACCTATGTAAGTGGGTTTGGGGTCTAGCAGAGACCCAGAGAGTCAATCAGACTCAGTTTCTTGATCGATCCCAGACCGATAGGTCATGCAACCCTTAGGAGAGAAGGGGGGTATGCATCAAAGCTACTGCAGATTCTAGTCCTACTCCTTCATGGACATAAGAAGTGGATCAACTTATGAATCCTATTTGGGCTCTGAATTCTTCCAATTCACTTTATTGTCTTGCTACTATATTTTCTTATGATGAAGGTATTTTGAAGGAAATGATAGGTATGGAACTATTTTACAACATAGGTATTCCAATAGAGGATGAACACCTTCAGTGAAAACTCACACAACCAAATCAAAGATCAACAGATCGATGTTTTTACATGGTAAAACCATGTGGGGAACATCCATGGTCCCATCCAACAAGGCCACTTGGCGAAATTTATTAATGCAAAAGAAAAATATTACAAATATATTTACAAGAGAGTTTCTCACAATCGATCATTGGAAAATGAACCTCTGTGCTATTTATATAGAGATCATGGACCAATAGGGTGTTAATCCACGGATCAATGTACCCATTTAGATCGAGGAGAATATGAATCGTCGGATTGTTAGGATATTTAGACACTTAGGATTTAGTTAAGATCAACTTGGTATAATGTGTCGTTAGGTAAAAGTGTGATTTTTTACTATGCATTAGTATGCATTTGTAGTTAGGAAATCCGATAGTCACGATATGTTCCCGACATAGAGTGATCCAACGATTCGTATTCTCCTTGATCTTAATGGCTACATTGATTTGTGGCTTAACACCCTATTGGTCCATGATATCTATTTAAAGAGAATGGAGGGTCATTTGTTGATGATCGATTGTAAGAAATTCTCTTGTAAAATCTATCTATAAATTTTTCTTTTGCATCAATAAATTGCTCCAAGTGGTCATGTTGGTTGGGTCGTGGATGTTTCATTGTAGGGGTTTTACCACATGAAAACATCGGTACGTTGATCTTTGATCTAGTTGTGTGAGTGGTTATTGAAGGTTTTCATCCTCTGTTGGAATACCTATGTTGTAGAACATGGTATCAGAGCTCATTTGAAGACTTGCTCTCATTGTAGATTGAGATTGTGAAATTGTGTTTTCTCATCTCTGGTTTCTACCATTTCCTCACTTTTTTGGGCTGATAGGACTATTCCATTGTGTGTGGAGCGCTCATTTCAGGGAGGAATGTTTTTCATTTCACTCGAAAAGGTTTATGTTTTCCCAATATATGACCCTTTAAGTTAGATCCAGAGGTATAAATCCTGAATACGTCCTTTTAATTTTTTGCAGAGTTATCATTTCAGTTTTATTTCAATTTTCTATTTTTTATTTCCGAGTTGCTACTCTTTTGGATCTATGTATGATTTTTTCCCTACGCCCTGTGCAATCTCGGAAAATCAGAAACAGATCGAAAATGGTTTTTCTATCTGCATATGCTCTTTGTCGTGCACTCTGTGTGATCTCGGTAAATCAAAAATAGAGGAAAATTTGCATTTTTTGGGTAAGATCACTGAGATCTAACCCTATTTTCCATCGAGAAGTAAAAAAAATTTATTGTGTGAAAATAGTTTTTAATGAGCACGCTCTCCAAGGTCATCTTCCACAACAACAAAAACAACATTCCTCCTTCTAAACAATATAATATGTTTTGCACTAGCTCACTTGGTTAAAAGGTTCTTTGCTTAGTAAGAGGTCTTGAGTTCAAGTCTCTCTTGTATTATTTCTTTTGAAAAAGTTCATGCTTTCATTGTAAAGTGCATTTCACTCAAGTTATAAAAGTGAATCACTATTAAATAACTTTAAATATTTTCTTTCAAGTTATTTTTTGCATGCAACTTTTATTTATAAACCAACTTCATTGTAAAAGTGATTCTCACTTGTTCTATAAAAGTGATACACTTCATAAGTAACTTATTTTAAAATGAGCTGATAGGTCCAATTAGGAGGACTATCACCATGTGGACTAGCTTCTACTTTCCAAGTGGCTCTTTGGTTACCATTTATTCCTTTTTTTAAAGGGAATAACTTTCATATCCGAAGTTGATTTTTCAGTGCCATTGTTTTTTTAAACAACCTAATTTTTCGATATATTTCCAACCAGACCATCAGTTTCATATTTTAAATTCATATTCTTTGCATATTTAATATGGCTTCTCATAGTGATCTTTTGTTTACCAACACCAACTACTTCCAATGGAAATCCCATATGGAGGATTTACTAAGAAGTAAATGACTGTACCACATTACCTTGGGAAAAGAAGAAGAACCCACTAATGATGTGTAAGGTACTAGATCTATTATAATAGTTGAAAACATAAATATTGTAGAGAATAACAGCAAAATAACACAATAGATGAAACCACATAACCAAAATAATACCTTTATTGATAGGAAACAATGTTCGCTTGCCTCTTCGAGGGGGGCGACTCCAATAGAGCATATCTTTATTACAATAATTTTCAAGACAAGAATTCTCATTCCCTCGACTCCTATTTATACTAAATCTATCTATCAAAAGAACAATCTAGAGGAAGATCTTCTAGAAGCAGAATCTTCTATTAGGTCTTCTTGCATTTGACTTATTCTTCCTTATTACTAGTCCTTATTAATATTGGCCTTTATTACATCGAAAATATATTATTATACCTATGTGAGGGGTTAGGGAGGTTAGGTCCCTAACATGCCCTCCCCCTTAAAAACATCCTTGTCCTCAAGGCTTGAGATGAGGAAATTGTTGCAAAATGGTATCTGGCTCCCAGGTGGCATTGGCTGGAATTGTATATTTCCACTATACTAACACTTCCATGATGGTTCGTTGATGGATTCGATGCTCGCGTTGGTCCAAGACTACTTGCGGATGCAACCAAATGGACCCTTCTTCATCCAACTCAGGAAGACTGGTTTGAGCTTGGCACTTAGTTTCGATCACCTTCTTTAAGCAGGAGACATGAAAAGTAGGATGGAGCTTAGAATGACTGGGAAAAGCTAACTGATAGGCCACTTGTCCAACTTGTTTGAGAACTATATAAGGACCAAAAAATTTGGGTGCTTGTTTCTGAAAATGGTCAGCCCTTGAATGAATTCTACTTATAAGGTTGCAGTTGAAGAAACACCTAGTCCCCTTCAGCAAATTAACGTTCTGAGCGACCTTGATATGCTTTTTTCTTCATTCGATTTTTTTCCATGGCCAAACTCTCTTTGAGGGTTTGGAGAATAGCCTCTCAAACTATAAGAGGATGTCGACATGTATGATAGAACTGAAGGTGACTTTTTTCCATATACTGCTTCAAAAGGAGTCATGTGAGTAGTTGTATGGTAAGAAGTGTTGTACCACCGTTCAGCTAGGGGTAACCATTGAGCCCACTAATTTTGTCGTTCAGAGGAAAAACACCTCAAATATGTTTCCAAACACTTGTTGACAACTTCATTTTGACCATCAGTTTGGGGATGATAGGAGATGCTAAGATGCAATTGTGTGCCTTGTAACCTGAATAGTTCTTGCCAAAAATTGTTGGTGAAAGTGGGATCTCTGTCAGAAACAATAGAATGAGGCATTCCATGAAGATTGAAGATATGATCCATGAAAATTTGAGCCACAATGGAGGCGACAAATGGGTGTTAAAGAGCACATAAATGAGCATACTTGGAAAGACGATCAACAACCACAATGATGACTGACTTATTGCTCGATTTAGGTAAGCCAACAATGAAATCCATAGAGATATCCCTCCAAATAGTGGGTGGAATCGGAAGTGGTTGTAGTGTGTCAGGGGCTTCAATTGTTTCTCCCTTGTTGTGTTGACAAACATCACATTCCACAACAAAAGTGTGAACATTATGTTTCATATTATTCTAGAAAAAAAAAAATGTTTGACCCAGTCATAGGTTTTGGTAAACCCTTAGTGCCTAGGTGTGGGTGTAGCATGAAGCTCAAAAAGCACCATGGATTTAAGTTGTGGTTGTTTACTTAAATATAGACGACCTTTATAGCGAAGCTCATCATTATGCCAAGAGTACCCTGGGGAAACTGGAGAATTTTCTTGCAATTGTTGGATCAAACACAAAATTTTGGGATCTTCCAACCATTCCTGGTGAACATCTTGCAACTAATCTGGAAAAATGAAGGAGAGGGGAAAAAGGGACCCTTCATCTTCATATTTTCTTGAAAGAGCATCAGAAACCACATTGTCTTTGCCTTTCTTGTAAATGATCTCATAATCATATCCAAATATTTTAGTCACCCATTTTTGTTGCTCCAGGGATGAAGGACGTTGCTCTATAAAATACTTGAGGCTCTGATGATCTGTCTTAATTTGGAAGTCTTTCCCCAATAGATAAGGGCATCATAGATCCACTACATGTAGAATAGCCAACATTTCCTTTTCATATATTGATTGGACCAAATGTCGCTCTGAAAGTGGTTTGCTGGTAAAGGCCAAAGGCTGACCATATTGCATAAGGACTGCTCAAATTCCTATCCTAGAAGCATCACGTTCTAGGACAAAGGTCTTTGTGAAGTCAAGAAGGGCCAAGACTGGAGTGGTGCAGATAGCCACCTTCAAGGCTTGAAAAGAATGATCAATTGCTTTAGTCCAAGTGAAAGAATTATTTTTAAGGAGAGCAGTTAGAGGCGTTGCAAACTTTCCATAATTCTTAACAAACTTGTGATAATAGCTTGTTAAACCTATAAAACCACGCAACATTTTGAGAGTCTTACAGTGAGGCCAATCCTTCATAGCTTCGATCTTCTTAGGATCGACCTTAACACCCACCTTGCCAAAATTATGACCCATGTACTCGACTTTTGAGGCTCCAAAAGCACATTTAGGTTGTTTGAGGAAAATTTGATGATGAGAGAGTAGCTGAAGAACTTGATCCACATGAGAAATATGTTATGTCTAGGTTTTACTATAGATGAGAATATCATCAAAGAAAACTAAGACACAATGATAAAGAAAAGGACAAAAGACATGATTCATGAGGCTTTGGAAATTGGAGGGAGCATTACACGAGCCAATGGGCATGATCAAGAACTCATAGTGCCCCTCATGAGTTTGAAATGTGGTCATAGGAATGTATGCCTTGTTCATATGTATCTGGTGGTAGCCAGAATGAAGATCAAGTTTAGTAACGAACTAGGCACCACTTAATTCATCCAAGAGATCATCAATGACAGGAATGAGAAATTTGTCTTTGATGGTGAGTTTGTTGAGGGCGTGAAAGTTAGGAAACATGTGCCAAGATCATTCTTTCTTAAGTACCATGACCAAAGGAGATGAATAGGGGCTAGTACTAGGATGGATAACGCCTACAACGAACAATTCTTGAACAATTTTTTCAATTTCATTTTCTAGGAAAAGCGATGACGATAGGGACGAACATTGGGAGGAAGACTATCAGGTATGAGGGGAATGGAATGATCATGAACACCACGGGAAGGAGGAAGTCCCTCGGAAGTGGAAAAAACAACTTAATGTCTTGAGAAGATGGATTGGAGGTCAGGAGGCACATAGGATGTCTCATTGGCTTGAATAGAACGGAGTTGTGCAATAATGTCGGAATGACCTTTTTTTAGGAGCTTTTCCATGTGATGTGAACTGATGATCTTGAGGGAACCTGTTGTGATTCCTTGGAACTTATATTGTTGGCCCTCCTAGTTGAATTGCATGGTTAATTCCTTAAAATCCATGAGAATGGGGCCCAGAGTCCTTAACCATTTGGCCCCTAGTACAATGTCACAACCACCCATGTCGATAGCAAACATATGAGATTTCATGTGGTGCTGACCAATTTGGAGATGCACCTTTTCAAAACAACCCCAAATTTCATGGACCGACCATTGGAAATCATGATTTGAAAGTTGTTGATTGCTCATATATAACAATTTATTTCTTGGGCAATGCGGAAATGAATAAAATTATGGGTGTTTCCACTGTCAACGAGGATGATGACCTTCCAATGCTTAATGTAACCAATGAGCTTGAGGTTTTGGGGAGCAGAGAAACCAATGAGAGCATTCAAGGAAATGGTCGGTTCAACTTCTGGGGGGTCTTAGGGTGGAGTCAGGTTGGTGAGTTCAGGTGACTCTGCCATAGGGGGAGACTTGACCTCTTCTTCAGAAACATCCTTAGAGATGGCCATAAAAATATTGTGTTCCTTACACTTTTTCCCAGGAAAATATTTGTCATCACAATTATAACAAAGGCCCTTGAGTTGGCATTCAACCATTTCTTCCTGGGTCAATTTTTGGATCTTTAGTGGAATGGAAGGAGTGGGAGTGACTAATTTAGGGTGAAGAATAAAGGAGGGTTTTCAGGTTTGAGAAGAGACAACCTGTTGTGCTTCCTTAGCTATTTTAGTAGATTCCACTCAACTCTGGGGGCAAGACATGAGGACGCAAGCATAGATCTCATCTTTGAGGCCACTAATAAATCATTCTCAGAAAAAATCATCAAACATTACGTCCGTGCAGAAATCCAATCGCTCAAAAGCAGCTATAAAGTCTTCAACTGTGCCAAATTGTTTCAACTTTGTCAAACGACCTAAATGGTGGGTGTCTGTGTCAAAGCATTCATGAAGCTATGCCACAAATTGTGTCCAAGCCACATACCCTTGGTGGGAATTTTTTCTCCATTGCCACCATTGCCAACATTCTTGATCTAGATGGAGAACGCCATGCTAGAGTTTGGCCAACTCATTTGTAATGTCGTGCAAAGAGAAATAATGTTCCATTGAGTTACCCAACTGGTGGGATCTGAGCCATCAAATTTGTTCACATCTATGTGCGGAAGTCCTAGGTCATGCTAAAAGTGATGGAGCTGAAAAGTTTGGGCATTAGATGAAGTTTCACCATCAAGGTGCAAAGGTGGGTCAAAGGAGGTAAGGTCTCCAATGATATTCATCTTGGCACAGATCTGGCCAACGAAGGACTCAAGATGGGTAGAGAGGTCATGTTTCAGGGTTTCCATTTTGGAATCTATAATGGAATGCATGTTTTTATTGATGGTGGTAATATTGGCACTGAGTTGCCTCACTTCCTACTGGGTCGCTACGAAATCAAAGGACAAGGAATTGAGGTGGGATTTAAGGTCTTGGCTACAGGTGTGGGCCATGATAAAGGGGGAAAAGGGACAGGTGGGAAAACATAGAAAATGTGTTATGGGTGAAGGGTATCATGACGATCAGGGTGACAAGGGGAATCCAATGGAATAAGTCCCAAATAAAGGGGCCAAAAGGGGGTCGGGTCCACGGAATTTTTTTTTGCTGAAAAATGATAGGTATGATTGCGATCAGGGTGAAGAGAAGAATTCAATGGGATAGGGATGAAATAATGGTGCAATCAAGATCCATACCTTTGAATTTTTTTACTCAAGCAGATTTATACTCCGATCTGAAGAATACTATACTGTTGAAAGGCCCAAATTCTTAACAAGAAAAAATGTGTAGTAATTTCGCAACCAGAATGTAGGGGGTGAAGTTGCACGGCAATAGATCCTATATGTTTTGTTTCTATTTCCGTTCCAAGGGTTAGGGTATTTAGGGTTTCTACAGACAAGGTTTTGCCCTGTGTTATAGCTCTTTGATATACATGTGGGTTCCAATAGTACTACTCGGCCCAATATCTCAGGGCACCAACTAAGGAGGCTAGATCGTGCCCTTAGCAATACTACTCAACTACCTAGGTACTAGAGAGTTTCTTCCCGAGTGTTGTTCTCAGTGGCACTATAGTAGTCAGGAAACTGATCAGTTTATCTATGGAGGGATTAATGAATCTAGGTCGATCCATATGCAGGTGTTGTCTAATGCACTACCACTTGAAGGGGTACCAACATGGGTTACAAGGGTGGCCAACAATGTGCGCTTAAGTACCACTTGTAGTTCATGTGTGTATGCTTCCCTGACTGTGGATTTATGCACTGAATGACATATCTCTGTAGCTTTTATACGTCGGAATACGTCTCTACCCTGAAAAAAATAAACCACATTTTTTTGTCAAGGAAAGTGCTCTGATACCACTTATGTAACACACCCAACCCCTAAGTACCCTTTCTAGGTATGGGTCATCAAAATTTTGCTTACTCAAATCATATTGAATCATCTCTCTAAGATGATTCACCCTATTCTACTCACCCATAGCTTTCTAATGATTGTTACCAGACTCTAATCTGAGCTCTAGTTTACAAGTTATGGCTTCCCGACGTCCTTCGGGCGTTTGTTGGTTGAGGGTTGCATGGAACCCACGTGGATCCATATTGCTCGTACCATTTCCAGGTTCCTACCTCCCACAAGGAAGTTCCATCCACCATCCAAACCAGCAGTAAGACTTAATCCTCATCTAGCATACAAGCTGGAGGAGAATTCAGCGTTCGACACTTCAACACTGAATGCCCCCTTTTTTTCTGCATGTGTGTCCTTCGGAGTAACGAATTCCTAAAGGATCACCACGTGGCTCTGTCCTTTAGGCCTTTCACCCTCCCCACAACGTTGCATCCCAAACCCCCGGAGACCCGAAGTCCCAAACTTCTGAAGAGTCCACTCTCGCACGGTGTTATCACTCCAGGAAACTCTCCTAGGCTGTAAGTCAAAGATGCCTGGTAACTTAATCTTTTTGGAAACTATTTTCTCAATAATTGATGTGGGTTTGGATCAAGATGAATATATAAGGGTTGGATTGTATTCTCAAGACAGTCTTGACTATATTCATGCAACACAAGGCCTTCAAGAGCTATTGTCAGATAGGTTTGTATAACAAATTGATAAGAAGACTAATCAGTTAACCAAAACATACATAAACCATATATATGATGGGTCAACAAACTAGAAAAGATGCTTGTGATTCTTGCTTAACAATCAAAAGTAAGATGACAGTTACCATAGGATCATTAAACAGAGACAAAAGAACTAATTCCACTCATAAGCATAGGCAAAGATGAAAGAAGGTCTGACAATAACAAATGAAAGAAGCTTGCGGGCTGATATATTAAAGAAAGTGTCTTTGATACAAAATAGTAGCATATAGAACTCAAAATCGAACCCTTTGTTCATCTTCTGTCTTCATCTTTATAGCTTTACAATACAGTTTTTAGATCCTAAATTAATGGATCTAATTTTCTAAATACAGAAAGTAAACAATATTTACAAAAAACTAGGAAGAGACCCTCAAGATGAGGTCAATCCATATCTAGTGATCTTCAAGAGTGATAGAGTGTTGATGAAGTGAAGCCTAGCCTTCCAAGGCTGTTTGATTTGGTCCTCCAAGGATAAAATTCGAATTTGCTGAAGTGTGCAAAAATCCTGATTTTTTGTCTTTGAAAAAGATACCGAATATGATTGAAACACCTCTTCTTTTCCTTATCCCTCAAAAATAGCCATTGGATTTGACTTGATAATTCAAAAAATTTCCATTCGAAGAGGTTTCATACCATTCAAACTCAAAAAATCCCGTTCTGGGCAAAAAATCGGTGATTCCGGCAGTTACAGGGTTTCGGTGGTTAAGAGGGGCAAAATTTAGGCCTCTTAACCATCGAAAGATGTAACTTTCAAAAACGGATCTGTGGCGAATTAATTTGCGTGGGAATCGCAATGACTCGGATTTTTCTTTGAATTGGATGACAAATGGCTCAATAACCAACAATTGAACTCGAATTCCACTTGGCAACCTTGACAAATCATGGGATTATGGTTGTTGAGTATGAGTTTGCATGAGGAAATCATGGGATCATGATAATAACAATGACTCTCGGATTCAATATTGAATATTAATGAAATTGAAACAGAAATCAAATGAAGTCATAATGATTTTGTATCCTTGTGACTGGATATAATGAAGGCCCATGTGACAAATCAATTTTGTTATCTGAAAATCATGCATGGAATTCTGGATTTCTAACGAGCCTTAATTATGAAATGACAATTGGTAGTTAAAAGGAGAATAGGGCATAAATCTTCAGATAAGATGCCATAAGAACTTCATACCTCACCACCTAGATAAACTTTAGGCGGTTATAACTTAATGATTGCACCCATTTGACATCTGGCTCGTGCAAAAGCACAGGCTTTTTCCTTTTGTGCATAGAAACGTTTTCGGTGGTTAATAGGCCCTTTATTTTCACCTCTTAACGACCGAAAACCAAGACTTTCGGTGGTTAATGAGCATTTTTTTAGCCCCTCTTAACCACCGAAACCTGAGATTTAAATATTTGATTGCCAAGACCAAAATTGATGTTTTTTCCAAGTTTGTATCCAAATAGCAGACCTTCTAACACACCTAAAAAAATTTGGAAATGAATTTTTGGACCGTTTCTAATCACCTAAAAATTGGTAAAATGACAATGTTATTTTAGGAGATAACATCTGGCTCCTACTCGGGGATGGAATCCTCCCAGTGAGATTCCAAGAACAAGTAGTTCTAGTCGCCTTATCGGTTGGGCTATGGAGTCATGTGGGTTGTGCAATCAGTAGCCTACTCTGCTTATTCAACCAAAATCTGAAAACAATATTTGCATAGATTTGAAATTGCAGTTCCATTGGGCATGGCATCATCTGGTTTCCTTTGGCATTGGGCATGGAGTCATCTAACCTGTGCAACTATTCTTCAGCAAACCTGTAGCCTGAAAACTTGTAGCCTGCCTGTAGACTGCCTGTTTATTCAACAACCAATAACTGAAAGAATCTACTTGCTCAGATGAAGAGCTTATTCTCCTATATACTCCTACTCTAACTGTTGCAAATACATGTTTCAGGTATATACAAATTTCCAGAAAAATAATTCAAGCAGCAAATTGCTTGACCCATCTTTATTTATACAACAAGGAACATGGAAGGAGAACAAAAGATACCACAAGAGAACTGCAACCGGCTCATGTTCACTGCTACAAACCATGATGCCAAACTCTGTAATATATGACATTGCTGAAAACCGTGAGTCCATCTATATAGCAATTGGATCATAAAATTTATGTATGACAATACCTTGCTGTTTAAAGTTGAAAAGTTGCTTTCCTGTATTAGTTCCATGATGTTCCTGATCTGATCTAGGACTATTTCCATATGCAATCTGCTCTTTATCATCTGGAATCTCAAAAGACATAACCTTTGAATCTTTCAGAAAAGTATCATATTCAACCACAG
>ML799289.1:114019-137013 GCA_009831015.1 Picea engelmannii
AGAGACCCTCAAGATGAGGTCAATCCATATCTAATGATCTTCAAGAGTGATAGAGTGTTGATGAAGTGAAGCCTAGCCTTCCAAGGCTGTTTGATTTGGTCCTCCAAGGATAAAATTCGAATTTGTTGAAGTGTGCAAAAATCATGATTTTCTGTCTTTGAAAAAGATACCAAATATGATTGAAACACCTCTTCTTTTCCTTATCCCTCAAAAATAGCCATTGTATTTGACTTGATAATTCAACAAATTTTCATTCGAAGAGGTTTCATACCATTCAAACTCAAAAAATCCTGATCTGGGCAAAAAACTCTGTGATTCTGGCAGTTACAAGTTTTCGGTGGTTAAGAGGGGCAAAATTTAGGCCTCTTAACCACCGAAAGTTGTAACTTTCAAAAACGGATTTGTGGTGAATTAATTTGCGTGGGAATCACAATGACTCAGATTTTTCTTTGAATTGGATGACAAATGGCTCAATAACCAGCAATTGAACTTGAATTCCACTTGGCAACCTTGACAAATCACAGGATTATGGCTGCTGAGTATGAGTTTGCATGAGGAAATCATGGGATCATGATAATAACAATGACTCTCAGATTCAATATTGAATATTAATGAAATTGAAACAGAAATCAAATGAAGTCATAATGATTCTGTATCCTCGTGACTGGAGAAAATGAAGGCCCATGTGACAAATCAATTTTGTTATCTGAAAATCATGCATGGAATTCTGGATTTCTGTCGAGCCTTAATTCTGAAATGACAATTGGTAGTTAAAAGGAGAATAGGGCATAAATCTTCAGATAAGATGCCATAAGAACTTCATACCTCACCACCTAGATAAACTTTCGACGGTTATAACTTAATGATTGCGCCCATTTGACATCTGGCTCATGCAAAAGCACAGGCTTTTTCCTTTTGTGCATAGAAACGTTTTCGGTGGTTAACAGGCCCTTTATTTTCACCTCTTAACCACCGAAAACCAAGAATTTCGGTGGTTAATGAGCATTTTTTTAGCCCCTCTTAACCACCGAAACCTGAGATTTAAAGATTTGATTGCCAAGACCAAAATTGATGTTTTTTCCAAGTTTGTATCCAAATAGCAGACCTTCTAACACACCTAAAAAAATTTGGAAATGAATTTTTGGACCTGTTCCTATCACCTAAAAATTGGTAAAATGACAATGTTATTTTAGGAGATAACACATGGGGTGACGTACTAGATGCGACGACGAATACAGGTGGGTCTCGAATACTCCTACCGCCACATGGAACAAACAAGTAATTACCAAAGATGACACGCGACAAGGCAAAGAGGACATGTGGCCTCTATAATGGGTGACATGTGTCACATATTAATGGGCATGTAGGGTCGGTGAAAAGTCCATATCCAGGTGACACGTGGCATGTCAAACGTGGGTCCATGTCGCCCTGGGTAACGTCAACATACCATGTCACCCCGGATTGATTTCCTGCCAAGTCCTTCGATCTTACGGTCACAGGGTGTCCACGTAACCCCTTGATCTATGGCCTCCGTTACTTCGTAACTTCGATGTTCAAGGGATTCATGGTGTGACTCCCTCCTTGCTCCCAGAGTGGTCAACATTAGGCTGACCTTGGCATAAATCCAACGACTAGGGAAGATACCGAAGGATCCCTAGATCTACGTTTCACATTACTTTGCAGCTCTGGCCTTCGGGGACTTTGTCTTTATGGCCTCTCCACTCTTCCGAAGTAGGAATTTTATGAAGTACCGTACGCGGGTCCCTCCTTTGGATGATCGGATGGTTAAGAGGGGTTCTTAATGAACTTCCCAATCCATGGCTCTCATCACTTCGTCACTTTGGTGTTCGAGGAGTTTGATGTTATAACATCTATGTTCTCTCAAAGTGGGACTTCACCAAAGTTACCTCAGCATGGATCCAACGGCCAAGGGGGCTCCCGAATACTCTCAAATTGGTGGTTCGTGTTACTTCATGATAACCGAATGGATCAAGGTTTAAGGGAAAGTCTATGTTCCACATTTAGGGAAACCACCAGGCGTCGGTTAACCTTGTGGGTAATTGCAACCCTCAGTTGTCTTCGACGGATTTATAAATGATAGGGTCGAAACACTCTGGAGTTCTAATATCCCAGAGTTTGGAAGCCAAAAGGATTAACTCCTTTGCTGACAATATCTATTGCCTTGCAAGTTGACTTGACAGGAATGAAATGAGGAACCTTGCTCAATTTTTCCACCACTACCATGATGGTATCATTATGTTTGGCCGATTTTGGTAATTTGGTGATGAAATCCATGGAGATGGTTTCCCATTTCCATTTTGAAATTGGTAGGGTTTGCAACAACCTTGTTGGATGTCGTTGTTCTGCCTTAACCAGCTCACATTCTAGACATTTAGCCAAGTAATCAACTATGTCTTTCTTCAATCCTGGCCAATAGAACATTTTCCTAGTGGCCGTAATCATTTTCTGATAACCAGGATGACTAGTATATGGTATTTTGTGTAGTTAATCCATCATGAACCTCTTCAAGTCGTCACAATTTGGGATATACAACCTACCTTTGTAAGTTAGCATGCCATCATTCAACATTTGATAACCTTCTTACTTCATCCCTATGAGATCTTGTTCTAAGTATGATTTTACAGTCTCGAAGAATACATCGGTTTCTTGTGCACTCTTGACTCTCTCCCTGACATTTGTTTCACAGGTGCTTACCACTGCTAGGTGAATCATTTTCACATTTATACTAAGGGCATCAAACACCCTATTTTCTTTTCCTTTAATGTGTTTGATTTCAAAATCAAACTCACTAAGGAGAATCATCCATCTAGTTTTTTTAGCTTTAAGTTTTGGTTGATCAAATAGGTACATCAACCCATAATGGTCTGTCATAAGCACAAATCTTCTACACAGGAGGTAATGCCTCCACATTTTTAAAGCATGCACTATGGCAACCAATTCTAGAGCATGGGTCACATAATTGATTTCATTCTCATTCAATTTTCTGGATTCATAGGAAATTACATGTTCTTCTTGCATAAGGACTCCTATGAGTCCTTCCTTGCAAGCATTTGTACACACAAGTAAGTCCTTGTTTGGATCTGCAATCTTCAACACAGGTGCATTGGTTAGAAGGCATTTCAGTTCTTGAAATATCTCTTCACATTCTGATGTCCAAAGGAATTTAACTCCCTTTTTTCTAAAGGGAAGTGATTGGGCAACCAATCCTGGAAAATCCTTTTATGAACCTCCTAATGTATCCTCCTGGGCCCATAAAAGATCTAATATCAAATATATCATTTGGGGTAGGCCAATCCATAATGGCTTTGATCTTCTTAGGATCAACTACCACCCCTTCTTCAAAAATAACATGGCCTAAGTAATGGACTTGTTTCTGGAAAAATTCACACTTACTAAACTTAGCATAGAGTTGATGTTCTTTTAGTACTTGAATCACTAACTTGAGATGTTCTTCATGCTCTTCCTTATTCTTAGAATAGATTAGGATATCATCAATGAAAACCAATATAAATCTATCTAAGAATTTACTGAGTACATTATTCATTAAGCACATAAAATTGGTTGGTGCATTGGTTAACCCAAATGGCACCACCACAAATTCATAGTGATAGTATCTGGTCCTAAAGGTTGTTTTGTGGATGTCTTCATCCTTAATTCGGACCTGATGGTATCCAGACCTCAATTCAATCTTGGAGAAAATTGTAGCACCCCTTAATTGGTCAAACAATTCATCGATCCTTGGCAAGGGATACTTATTCTTTATGGTCATCTTATTGAGTTTCCTATAGTCTATGCACAACCTAAGTGTGCCATCCTTATTTTTCACAAACAAGGTTGGTGCTCCCCATGGAGACACACTAGGTCGAATGTAGCCTTTGTCCATCATTTCCTTTAGCTTTAGTTTGAGATCAACTAGCTTTGGTGTACTCATTCTATAGGGTGTTCTAGAAACTAGCACCACTCCTGGTGCAAGTTTTATTGAAAAGTCAATATCTCTTCTTGGAGGTAGACTTGGTACCTCTTATGGGAATACAAATTTATACTCTCTCAATATGGGATGGTCCTCTAGGCCTAGTTTGTCATCCTCAACAGAGTCCAACACTTGTATTTCATACAAAGGACATCCTTTTCTACAATAATTCTTCACTTGAAGTGTCAATATTTGTCTCACTGAGATAATATTTTGAATCTCGTGTAGTGTTACCTTTCTCCCTTCTTCATTTTCACACTCCAAAGTTTTATTGTAATAGTCCAACTTGGTTTTATGGGCAGCCAACCAATCCATGCCAATCGACAAGTCATAAGGTCCTAAAGGAAGTATGTTTAGGTTCACTTGGGTGGGCAATCCACTCATAGCGAATTGGCATGTTGGTATGACCCCTGTTACTTTTCTTTTGGTTCCAGTGGCTAGTTGTACCAGCCATGATTTAACACGTGTTAACTTGTTGCAATTTACATTTCTCAACAGTTTGAGGGGCAACATAACTCAAATTATAACCAGGGTCAATTAAAATGGAAACTAGATGGTTGGCAATCATACCTTCCATCTCCACCACTGAAGCTTGGTAGTCGTCTTGTTTATTATCCAAGGCTGCATAAATCTATAGTATGTTCCTAGCCACATAATTGACTGTGGTAGCCTCTTGGATGTTGTAGACCCTCCTACTGTTATGTTTCCCATATGGACAATCTCTCAGCAAATGTTCTTCTCCACAACCCCAACATTTCAAGGGTTATCTCTTTGTGTTATCAATCTTACCTGGGGCTGCTCCAAAGGGTTTATTTCCACTCTGAGAGGGGAAATTTTTCTAGTATACACTTTTAGTAGGAAGGCTCACTTTAGAACCTTTCCCATAGCTCTTGAATCTTGAGGGTTTAAACCCCTTTTTCTTGAATCCCGGACTACTCTTCTTCTTCCAGTCCTCATGAGGTTGTGTCTTGTTCTTGAACTACTCATAGAAATACCTTGCATTCCGGATAGTGTCTTCTAAGGTATTTGGCTCATAAAATTCAATATTGTCCTGGAAGGACTAAGGTAGCCCACTAATAAATCGTTGCATTTTTACCTTTTCATCCTTTATGCAGGGTACGCACCTTATCAGCTCAAGGAATTTATTGATATATTCATCTATGGTGAGATGTCCCAACTTGAGTTCATAGAACTCCTTGTTCTTCCCATCAAAGTATTTCTCTGACAAATACTTTTTTTGAAGTATTTCTCAAATTGTTTCCATGACAAGTCCTTCTCATGGATTCCTTTCACATTCCTAAGGTCCTCCCACCAAATGGAGGCCTTTCCATTCAAGTTAAATATGGTTATTCGAACCTTTAACTTCTCAGAGTAGTCATGGACTCTGAAGTACTTCTTCAAGCCAAGCAACCAAACTTCTGTCTCTTCCCCCTTCTTAATTTCTCCATCGAAGGTGGGTGGTTTGGCTTTCTTAAACTCTTCGAGGTCATGACTCTTGGAATGCTTCCTCTTCTTTCTTTTCTTCTAGGAATGCAAACTATTTTTTCTACTAGAGGATTCGTTGGAGTTGCCAGCTTCCTCACCAGAGGATTCTTTCGATGAGTGACTCTTGGCTCCACGTTGGGCCTTCTTTGAGGTTCTCCTCATGTGGCCACTTTCACGGCCATTCTTTCGTATCTCAGGTGGACTTTGGGTTTTCCTCGTATGATGTTTTACCACATGAATGGACGTTGGTCCATGTTGCAACTGCCTTTGTATATATGACAAGCTTTACAACAGGACTACATTAATTTTAGTTTTCTTTTCCTGCTCTTTTATCAACCTTTCATTGTCATCATTACAACTCTATAATTATGCCATAAGGCTTCTTACAGTTTCAACCAAATATGGAGGGTTTTACATTGCCCTCCTTTCATCAGATTCTTCCTCTCTATTGGGGGAGCTTTCCCCCAATTCATGGTGTGTCACCATCCTTTATGTTGTAGTTTTCCTGTGGTCTATTGACTGCTTGAGTGCTGATAAAACATTTTATGTTAGTTAATGCTATTAGTTCATGAACATCACACAATTCATATTTTCCAAACACAAACAACAGTAGAAATTTAATTCCTTTCTTCAGTAGAGGTTTAACTAATCCTTTTAGGAATGGGGTTAGATAGGGTGCCACCCCTAAAATTTATTAAAATTCTCTTTAAATAAGATTTTTAAGCGACTCATTCATGAGCCCAAGCAAGCCAAGTGTTGTAACCATGCTCTAATACTAATTTTTAACACACCCGACCCCTAAGTACCCTTTCTAGGGATAGGGTATCGAAATTTTTCTTACTCAAATCATCTTGAATCATCTATCTGAGATGATTCACCCTCTTCTACTCACCCGTATATTTCTAACGATTGTTACCAAGATCTAATTTGACCTCTTGTTTACAAGTTATGGCTTCCCGACGTCCTTCAGGCGTTCATTGGTTGAAGGTCACGTGGAGCCCACGTGGATCCATCTCGTTTGTACCATTTCCAGGTTCCTACCTCCCACAGGGAAGGTCCATCCGTCGTCTAAACCAATAGTGAGACTTAATCCTCATCTAGCATGCAAGCTAGAGGAGAATTCAATGTTCGACAGTTCGGCATTGAATGTCCTCTTTTTTATTTGCATGCATGTCCTCTGGAGTCCCGAATTCCTGAAGGATCCCAAAGGATCCCGAAGGATCACCACGTGGCTCGGGCCTTCAGGCCTTTCACCCTCCCCACGATGCTGCATCCCAAACCCCTGAAGACCCAAACTCCCGAAATTCTGAAAAGTCCACTCTCGCACAGGGTGACGTACTAGATGCAATGACAAATACAGGTGGGTACTCCTACCGCCACATGGACCAAACAGGTAATTACCAGAGATGACACGTAGCAACGCAAAGAGGACATGTGGCCCCTATAGTGGGTGACACGTTTCACATCTTAATGGGCACATAGGGTTGGTGAAACGTCCAGATCCAGGTGACACGTGGCACCTCAAACGTGGGTCCACGTCACCCTCGGTGACGTCAGCATACCACGTCACCCTAGACTAATCGCCTTCTAAGTCCTTCGATCTTACAGTCATGATGTGTCCACATAACCCCTGGATATATGACCTCTGTTACTTCGTAACTTCGATGTTCGTGGGATTCGTGGTGTGACTCCCTCCTTGCTCCCGGAGTGGTCAATGTCAGGCTAACCTTGGCATAAATCCAATGGCCAGGGAAGATCCCGAAGGATCCCTAGATCTACGGTTCTCATTACTTCACAGCTCCGACCTTCAGGGATTTCAGCTTTATGGCCGCTCCACTCTCCCGAAGTAGGACTTCGTTGAAGTACCGTACACGAGTCCCTCCTCTAGATGATCAAACAGTTAAGAGGGGTTCTTAAGGAACTTCCCAATCCATGGCTCTCATCACTTCGTAACTTCAGAATTTTTTGATGCTATAACATCTTTCTTCTCCCGAAGTGGGACTTCATCAAAGTTACCTCGACATGGATCCAATGGCCAAGGGGGCTCACGAATACTCTCAAATTGGTGGTTCACGTTACTTTGCGATAACTGGGATCAAGGTTTAAGGGCAAGTATATCTTCCACGGTTAGGGAAACTTCTAGGCACTGATTAACCTTCTGGGTAATCGCAACCCTCAGTTGCCTTCAGCCAGTTTATAAATGATAGGGTAGAAACACTCTGTATTTCCAAAGATAAAAGGCTTAACTCCTTTCAGGCCCAGCATAGGATTCCTAGACCTTGGTCACACGGGTCCTTCAAAAATTCTTGAGGACTATACGCTAATTCATTTAGTCGTAAATGGGTTAAGGGAATAGGTATGAGCCCTCGGTCATATGGTGAAGATTCTGAAGGAGGCACCCTCCTTCCATCACGTTTAAACTTAGTATTCCCGTGAGGGTAGATTCAATAGGTCAACAAGACTTAAACATTCCAATAAATCCTACCCCAACCCTCTTGTAGACTTACGTCCCAAAACCCTCTAATTGCTAAGCTGAGGCAAGCAAACGACCATTCAAAGCATGGGTTCAAAGAGACAATACATATTTCTACCTTTAATCATTCAATACATAAATCATTCATAGATAGATAAATATATGTATTTAACCATCATTTCCATTTCAATACATAGAGTATGAAGATACTTATCAGAAGCCAAAGTTCGTGAAGCGATTGCTGAAAGGGGTGCCCATTTCCACCCAACCATAGGCACAACCACTCCTGATGGATTTACCATTGGCCACCCCCGAGATAGACCACAATGCCCTGAGAGAGACTCTTTCCTCTTGCTCAATGACAGTTAGGGACGGAGGTTTCTCTCCTCCTCCCATAGGGTCTTGGAAACCGGTTTTCTCTATACCAAGCAAGGAGGTCTGCATGAGTACTTCCACAATCACTCATTAGCCTCATTTATTAGCTTGTAATGAAAACCATGCAAGAGGATTATTACACCCAGAATGAGCTTATTTCCCAGTTATTCCTCGAACCAAAGAGCTATAACTGCTCTTTTTCTCTTTTCGATATTTTTCTTTTGACTCTGGTCTCTTCGCATATTTGTTTTCTCACTTTGTGCTGCCTCTGCCCATGAAATTACCTATTTCTTTCCTTCCTCAGCAAGATTACATGGGTTGGAATCCCCAGCTCATGGTCAGGTCTGGAAGTCTCGCAGATGGGTACTCTGCCCCATCTCTTCATTAACTCTTGAGGAGGACTCTTCCAACTACCACTTTGATTGGTAATTCATTTATGGGTCAGAGAATTGTTATGGGTCTGAGCCATTAATTCCAGTAAGGTATTGGTTTGGTGGGGGGTCATCTCAACCATTTATGGTTCCTCTCACCATATCTCTCATAGAATCCATGGTCTATCTTGGCAAACCCCCCTTTCAGCAGTTATGCAACACTTATCCATTTTCTATTAATAACATAAAATACATGCATTGACCTTTTATACAAAGGTTCATCAAATCAAACATTCACACATATCTAGTTTGCCATAGTCTATTGGCCAGTTATAGTTATATTTACAAACTGGGGAAAACATGGGTATTACAACTTGTAAGGTACCAGATCTATTATAATAGTTGAAAACATAAATATTGCAGAGAATAATAGTGGAATGACACAATATATGAAACCATAGCACCAAAATAAAACGTTTATTGATAGGAACCAATGTTCACTTACCTCTTCGAGGGGGAAACCTCTAGCAGAGCAGAGCTCTATTACAATAATTCTCAAGACAAGACTTCTCATGCTCTCGACTCCTATTTATACTAAATCTATCTATCAAAAGAACAAACTAGAGGAAGATCTTCTAGAAGTGGAAGCTTCTATTAGGTCTTCTTACATTTGACTTATTCTTTCTTATTAATATTGGCCTTTATTACATGAAAAATATATTATTCTACCTACGTGAGGGGTTAGGGAGGTTAGGTCCCTAACATGATGACAAGTATTTCAAATGGATTAATAGGAATGACGAAACCTGTGGACTAATCAGAATGTCCATCTCTCCTGATTTAAGGTTTCACCTTCAAGGACTTGATGCCCCCAATAAAGCTTGGGAAAAGCTTGAAGCTATGTTTGGTAAACACAATATTATTCAACCTTACCAGTTGGTGAATCAGTTAATGAATTTAAGTCCAAATAATTTTCCTTGCATTGAAGATTAATTATCTAAGTTCAAAACACTTAGACTTTTTTGTACCGAATTCCAACTAGATCTACTGAGAGATATATGCATATATGTAATTATTGCTAAGATTGGTAGTGCATATTATGTTTTTGTATCTTCCTTTTTAAGTCATCATAGAATATCTAGGGAGTGCTTATCAAAAACCCTCTCTTGAGTCCTTTTGTAATGCTCTGATTCAATAGCAAGATAAGCTTGTGAAACTTGGAGTGATCAGCACTGTAGGTACCTCCAACAAAGCCTTAGTGGCCCAACAGAAAGATAAATCCAAAAATCCCAAGAAGAAATATCCTTTCCACAACAACAAGCAAAACAAGGGTCCAAACCCACTCATCCATCTTCGACTCCTAATGGTGACAAAGGAGCAAAATCTAAAAATAAGAAGACTGACAAACATTGCAACTTTTGTGGGAAACATGGTCATGATGAGTCCAAATGTTTCAAGAAGATGTCAACTTTAGAAGCAACGATGAAGAAGCACAACATCAGTATTGATTCTACTACTACTTCTTCTTCTCATGGACATGCACTTTCTACGTCTAGTTTCTCCTTCAATGCAACTTCTACTTCTTCTGTTGATGAGTGGCTTATTGATTATGGAGCATCTTATCATATGGCTAAGGATAAATCCATATTTTCTGCTCTAAATGAATGTAATACCAAGAAAATATTTGTTGGTGATGATAGATCTCTTAGTGTTCTAGGGTCTAGAATATTTTTTGTAGATAATGGTAATTTCAATGATGTATTATGTGTTGCAAGTCTTTCCTGCAATCTTCTATCAATTTATCAGATCACTCATTTAGTTGAAGGTAAAACCATAGAGTTTTCACCTCACCAAGTTGTAATCAAGGATCTAAAATATCCTCAGCATGTTCTTGCAGTTGGAATTGTTGATGATATTACCAGGTTGTACAAGTTTGACAACTTTGGGTCATCATCTTTTCCATCAGATTTTGTTGCTCATAGAGATGACTTGAGAAAACTTTGGCATGAGTAGTTTGGTCATCTAAAATATCGTTCATTGCAACAACTATGTGATCAACAGATGGTGATTGGCCTTCCTCTTGTTTCATGTAGAGATTATGTTTGTGCCAGTTGTGTTCTCGACAAACACCATCGGGACAGTTTTGACAAGTATGTCTCAACCCCTTTGTAGCTTGTTCAAAGTGACTTGTGTGGTCCACTTTATTCTCCTTGTTTTTATGGGTGCAAGTATTTATTAACATTCATTGATGACTTTTCCAGACGCAATTGGGTTTACTTCTTAAAACTCAAGAGAAAAGTTTCTGACAAGTTCTTGGCCTATAAGGCCCTTGTAGAAAAGTAATCTGGACAAAAACTTCAAAGGTTAAGAATAGATAATGGAGGTGAATAAGTGAACAATCAATTTACAAGTTATTGCATTGCATAGGTCATCCAAATGAAACACATTGTTCCATATACGCCACATAGTAAATTGCACTCCCAAAAAGGCTCTTAAAAACATATCACCGGAAGAAGCATGGACTAAACTTAATCCATATGTAAGTCACTTTCGTGTATTTGGCAGTGTAGCATGGGCTCACATTCCTAATGAGAAAAAGAAAGCGTTGTAGCCTAAAAGTGAGAAGTGTATATTTGTTGGTTATTCTAAAGATGTAAAAGTTTATAGACTTCTTCAACCACATTGTAATGAAATTATTGTTAGAAGAGATGTTAAATTTAATGAAAATATCTTGTCCTGCGAGCCTAATTTGACATTTGTGCCTTCTTCGGCCTATGATCCATATCCAATGTTTGTGTCTTCTTCTGTTCCTATTCTGGCTTCTTACTTTTTAGATGATGAAAGTGAGGATGAAAATCCACCTCCTCTTGCTCACCTTCCTCTAGATGAGTCCATTGAACATGAACCTACACCAGCACCACCGCTTCCTAGATGGGTCCATTCAACATGAGAAGCAATTGGTAATCTTGTCAGTGATCCTTCAGATTAGTGTCGAACACGTTCACAGTTCCAGTAAGCCTATTCTCTTTTGGCTCAAATTTCAAAGACTCATTATCTAGGGACATTTGAAGAAGCTTCAGGTCATCCAGATTTGGATACAACAATGAATGAAGAGTATCATTTTTTTAATCACAAATGATACTTGGGATCTTATACCTCTTATGAAAGGAATAAAACTTGTCAAATGTAAATGGGTCTACATAACTAAGTATGCATCAGATGGAAGTGTTGAAAGACACAAGGCTCGGTTATATGCGAAAGGATTCTCCCAAGTTGAAGTAATTGACTATAATGAAACATTTTCCCCTATAACCAAAATGAATTCCATCCACCTTGTTCTAACCCTTGTAGCCTCATATAAATGGGATGTCCATCAAATGGATGTCAAATCCGCCTTCCTGCATGGGGATTTGCAAGAAGAAATCTACATGGAACAACTTCCTGGATATGTCCAAAATGACTCTAGCCTTGTTTTTCGCCTCAAGAAATCTCTTTATGGTCTTAAGCAAGATCCTTAAGCTTGGTATGCCAAAATGGATAACTTTCTTCTTGACACTGGATCTTCTAGATGTCATTATGATCCTAATGTCCATACCAAGAAAGTAGGAAGCCATCTCGTAATCTTTGTTCTTTATGTTGATGACCTTATCCTCACTGGTAGTGACCCAAAACTTTTAAACCATGTGAAAACCATCCTTAACAAGAAATTTGAAATGATAGACTTAAGTTTTTTTCACTATTTCCTTAGCCTCCAAGTTTTGCAAACCAAGGAATGAATTTTTCTTTCCCAGTCGAAGTATGTTTGTGACCTTCTTCGTCACTTTCACATGGAAGAATGTAAATCATCCCCTTCTCCCTTCTAGTCTGTAGTCAAACTTGCTACCACTTATACTTCTCCTGAAGTTGATGCCACTTTGTATCGTCAGTAAGTTGGTAGCCTCTTATACTTGACTCATACCCATCCTAATCTTTCCTTTGTTTTTGGTATTATTTCTTAGTATATGCAAACACCCCATGAAAGTCATTGGAAAGCAACTAAGAAGATACTTTGGTATGTCTGGGGTACAGTTCAGTTCAGGATACATTACAATTCTAGGGGGACTCATTTATTGGTTGGTTGCACTGATTCATATTGGTTTGGTGAACCTAATGATCAAAATTCTACTGTAGGTCATGTTTTCAGCCTTAGTTCAGGACCTGAAACTTGGGCCTGTAAGAAACAACATGTTATTGCACTTTCTTTAGTGAAACAAGAGTACCAAGCAATGATTAATTCAAGTCAGGAAGCCTTGTGGCTTCGACAGATCCTTTCAAAGTTTGGATTCCAGCAGCTACATCCGACCACCCTCTGGTGCGACAATTAGAGTGCCATCAATCTTGCCAAAGACCTAGTTCAACATAAGCACAAAAATAACATCGAGCTACACATGCACTTAATTAGAAAGATCATTCATGATTGAGTCATTGAATTTCTCTTCTGCCCTACAGATGATCAAGTTGTAGACATTTTCACAAAGTCTCTTACAGAAGCGAGGTTTTCTAAACTTCGATATATCTTAGGCATTCAAGAAGTTGTCATTAAGGAGGGATAGGCTCTAATGCCTCCTTCCTTATCCCATTTTTGTCACCTTTGTAAATCCTTCAATCATATCCCAAGTTGTTCTTAAGGGTGGATGTTAGGATATTTAGACACTTAGGATTTAGTTAAGATCAAATTGGTCTAATGTGTTATTAGGTAAAAGTGTGTTTCTTAGTGTGTATAGACATTAAGGTGCTTCCTACTTTCTTGGTATAGACATTAAGGTCGGGATGACATCTAGAAAAGTTAGTGTCAAGAAGAATGTTGTCAATTTTGGCATACCAAGCTTGAGGAGATTTCTTAAGACCATAAAGAGATTTATTAAGGTGACAAACAATGTTGGAGTCATTCTAGACATAGCCATGAGGTTGTTCCATATATATTTTTTCTTGCAAATCCCCAAGCAAGAAGTCAAATTTAGCATCCATCTAATGCACCTCCCATTTATGCGAGGAAGCAAGGGCAAGAACAAGGTGGATGGAATTCATTTTGGATATGGGGGAAAAGGTTTCATTATAGTCAATGCCTTCAACTTGAGAGAATCCTTTGGAAATTAATCGGACCTTGTGTCTTTCAACACTTCCATCTGATGCATACTTCATTCTATACACCCATTTACATCTGAAAAGTTTTCTTCCTTTCAGAAAAGGTATAATATCCCAAGTATCATTTTCTATTAAAGAACAATACTCTTCATTCATTGTTGTATCCCAATCTGGATGACCTGAAGCTTCTGCAAATGTCTTTGGATCATGAGTCTCTGAAACTTGAACCAAAAGAGAATAGGCTTGTTGGAACTATGAACGAGTTTGATTCTAATCGGGAAGGATCATCAACAAGATCACCAATTACTTCTCGTGTTGAACGGACCCATCTAGGAAGTGATGGTGTTGGTGCAGGTTCTTGTTCATTGGACTCATCTGGAGGAAGGTTAGTAGGTCAAGGTGGATTTTCATCCTCACTGTCAACATCTAAAGAATAAGAATTCAGAATAGGAACAAAAGATGGCACAAACGACAAAGATGGCTTGCAAGCCAAAGAAGGCACAAATGTTGAATTAGGATCACAGGCCAAGACATTTTCATCAAATTTAACGTCTCTTCTAATAATAATTTCATTAGAATGAGGTTGGAGAAGTATGTAACCTTTGACATCTTCAGAATATCCAACAAAGATACACTTCTCACTTTTAGCCTATAAAGCTTTCCTTTTCTCATCGGGAATGTGAGCCCATGCTACACTACCAAATACACAGAAGTGACTTACATATGGATTAATTTTATTCCATGCTTCTTCCAACGTTATATTTTATAGAGCCTTTATGGGAGTACGATTTACTATGTAATTTGCACAATTAATTACTTCCGCCCATTAATTTAGACTTAAGCCCTTAGATTGGATCATACAATTAGCCAATTCTTTTAATGTGTGGTTCTTTCTCTCAGCAACACCATTTTGTTGTGGTGTATATGGAACCGTGTGTTGCATTTGGATGCCCTGTGCAGTGCAGTAACTTATAAAATTGTTTTTCACATATTCACCTCCATTTTTTTTTTTTAACCTTTGAAGTTGATGTCCAAATCGTTTTTCTACAAGAGCCTTGTAGGAAAAATCTTTTCAAACACTGTTGGAAAATGGGTTTTCATTGATGTCAACCCTCGAAGAAGTCTAGAAGCCTCTAGAAGTGATGAGTATATTTGAAGAAGTCTCCAAAGTGGTATCCTTATGACGTAGCTTTAAGCATGGCCCTAACGAGAAGACACTTTGAAGAAGTCTACAAGAAGCCCTGGAAATATGGTTAAGAAGCCCCAGAGGTGTGGTCATGAAGGCCGAAGATGATTTAAGAAAAAGAGTATGAAGGACATAGCTATAGGGCACTGAGCTAAATCATCTACTATACTATAGTTATGGGTAACCCATGCATGATAGTTGAGGGCATTTCATTGTAATGGAACCTTGAGCACCTTGGGGGAAGATCAACACTATGTTGGGGAATCTACAAAGGTTCATTAGTGGATGGAGGAGGATCATAAGAATTAGTCGATGGTGCTTCAGGAGATATGCCATATTGATTGGATTGAGTAGTCAAGTTGATATCGGTTGAATCCATGTAAATAATTTGGTAATTACCATCTCCAAGAGGTTTTGGTACTGTTAGTTGTCCAAAAGGAGGGGATTCTAAAGTGGAGATGAAGCTTTGTATTGGAAAAGGGTTTCTCAACATAGTTGGTTACAATGAGGAAGGTTGGGTGGGTTGATTTTTAAGTTGGTTAGTTCCAGCACGAGCTTAGGGTACCATCATTGAAGGAATCAAGGTATCGTCATTGGAGGAATAGAGGTACCAATGGGGGCTTGGGGTATCGTCATTAGAGGAATCAAGGATACTAGCGGAGGGATAGAAAATGATAATATAGATTCATGGCTACCCCATCACAAGAGGAAATAGAACAAGCATGTTGTACGAAGTGTTAGTGCCTACTTGAGATGAAGAATGAGATGAATCATGAGAGGGGTTAGGGTAAATATAAAGTGTAGATGGACACCCAATATAGGCTTGAGGGTAAGAGGTACTAACCCCACCATAAGGATTACAATATTCATTAGGTCCATGGGGATTAGGATGTAGATGATTATGCGAAATAGACCCAATAACACCATTAGCTGCATAGGATGCCCCTAGTGCATACAATTCATCTAAGTGAGAGCAAGGGACATTGGGAAGAATGGTATATAAATACCTATATTGGGCATAAATGAGGTCATATTGTTGTGCCTTTTGGATGGCTTCCTCCTCACTCTTAGGCATATTCATGGATGAATCCTTAGCAATGCAAGGAATAAACAACTTAAGGAACCTATCCATAAGGAGTCAATCATTAATGTCAACTTTACATAAGCCACATCTTCTACACCATTCATGGATATGATCTGTGATATGGGTGGTTGTAGTCTTACAAAATTTGGTTAAAATCTCGATCCCTACATCATCGTAGACCAAAAGTTGAAAGAATGTTAAGAAAACCTTTGTGATTGACTCAAAGGTGGTATGGGTATTGCCTAGTTGGTCTATGTACCATTTGGCAACCACACCCATAAGAGTGTGTTGAAAGAGTCTCAACCTAACCAAGTCCTCCATTACGTCATTGGAGGAATATTAGAGGTGTAAGGACATAATGTGGTCAAAGGGATACTCTCTAGGATGACATTCAAACTTAGGGTTATATGAGGGTAGCTTAGTTGGCATGTTGGGCCAATTAACATCATGTTCGATAAGATCATTTATAAGTTTTTTAACTTAGGGGGATTCAAACTTGTCATGTAAGGATGAATGGGTTGGTTGGAATTCATTCATGCCATGGTAGAGACTAGCGTGGAACTCATGTTAGATGAAGATGAAGTAGTTGAAGAAGAATTAGTTCTAGGAATATATGAACCAATAGTCCTCGAGGAGGATGAGAACTCCAAATATGAAGAACATGTGCTTCCCAAATCTGAGGAAGAAGATCTCAAAGGTGGTATAGGTGGAGGGCCTGAACTCATCAAGCAGGGGATACAATACATCCAATAGAAAATAAAGGTTGAAAGCCTCACAACCTACGATATAGTCTCCTTAGGGGAGTTATGATTCCTAGATGAAAATATCACCCCTAAGATGCAAAAATTCTAGCAAAGGCTAAAGTAACAAATCAATGAATTAAGGAAACTGATCAAACAATCAATCACTATGTGCTCAAGTGGTGAAACAAGTGGTTTGACGTGTGTTTAAATCAATAAATGGTAACCTAATAATAACTTTGTCCCACAAAAAAAAGACTCTATCCTATGAGATGGACTAAATGCACTCAAACAATTCCTAGACTATGGCTAAGGGTCTTCCAATCAACTAACACTAAGGGGAGATGAGGTTCCCTACGTAGATGAGTGAAGGTATGGAATAGATAGTTATGACTAGGGGGTAACGACTAATGGAGTTCCAAAGGCCCATTGAAATTTTTCTTAGGTTCCCTCTCTCCTGCAAGAGCCACCTAGGTAAGGATACCTAGTATAAAGGCCACCAAGCTACTTCTTCATAGACACGTGTAACAACTTACCTCACCTTCAAGCTGAAATCAAACAGTTGGGGAATCTTCAGTAGCGAAAGAGATAAGAGTCTCAATCACACATCTGGTCGCAAACTTGGCATTATCCACTTTGAAAAGTGTGCATGTTACTAAATGGTTTATGATCGTGTTTGATAGAAACTATTTTAAAGTACCCTAAATGTTAACCACTGTGTCTCAATGTGAGATGATTATGGGGAGTTACTTAGATGTCTATCACCACAATCCTAACCTAGCTACAAGATTCTTTTTGGCCCAAGAGGGCTTATATGTGTTAGATTAAGTGGTTAATTTTAAGGTTGAGCTTTGGGCCATGAACCAAGCATATACTTTAGGTGTGAAGTATGTGTACATGTGGCATGTTCAACTTCGAATAAAAGTACTTGCAAAGTAAAGTAAATTACAAATAAATGACATCTAAATTAGTAAGCAATTTAAAAACGAAGATAAATACTAAAGTAAATGGAATTTTTCTTTATCTTAGTCAAATTTCAAAAGAAAAATAAACTTGCTAAATTCAGATTTCATAAATAAAGACAATCTACTTCAAACTAAGGCTTTACAAGGACACATTCCAAAGAAGAAAGCCACTAAAAGTAAGCAAAATAATAGGAACCTAAAGGGTCTCTTTTCTTTCACTATAAGGAATTTCTAATATGAAATATATGGCCTATTAAAACAACAAAGAACTTGGGTCTAAAGGCTGAAAAATCAAGGAAAAACCAAACTGGAAAAATAGAGACAAAGGCTTCTGACACAAACCCCAAACTAGGATAAATACTAAGGAAATAAAGAATGTTTTTTCTTTATCCTAAATTCATGCAAGAAAAATATATCTAAGGGCTAACTAGCAAGATATAGTTTTGTCCTATACCATACTATAACAAAAAACTAAAATGCAAAATCGAAAGAAATAAAAAAATTGAGGATACTAGATACCCTAGGGGAGTTTGTTTCCTAACCTATGATAATTCTACAAGAAAACATTTCATCTATATCACGAGCATTATAAAAGTGGGAATAGACCCTAAATAACACTCAGGAAGCCAAGACAAAACTCATAAAATTGAAAAAAATGTGTTCTAGAGTCTAGACACTGCGTGGAAGCTTACCCTGTTTTCCGCATTGGTAGTGCAAGAATCTACCCCAAAAAAGTGTGCTATCTCCAGAGAAGATTTTGAAGGTTTCATACTGGTTTATGAGGTAGATTTGAAGGTATTCCACCAATTTTTTCTTATAAACACAACACAGAAACCAACAACAAGTAAAAAATGTCCAAAAACTCAAAGATTAGGGGTAGGGGGGATTGAACACACCCCCACAACTAGGGAATAAGATAGGCTATTTTCCCTAGTGGAGTCGCCAATATGTTGGTGGAAATATGTAGCAAGGGTTAAATATCTAGATCTAAGGGTTTTGACCTAGATACAGACAAATATAGAGTTGAAGCATAAAAACTCTACTCCAAAATGGATCCACATAGCATTAAACCCCAACCTATTCATATAAAAGGAACAAAAAAAACAAAAAATACAATTATGAAATGAAATAAACAAGTTTAAAGGATCTGAACTTTACTCCATATCCAATAGAAAGCAATATAATTCACATGTGGAAGAAACTGTTGAGGAAGATGGCTCCATGGTCTCCTCCTTGGGATGGATCCTTTGCTTCCAAAGTATGTGTTGATCCCCTCTTTTTGGTTGTAAGTATCTTCGATGTGCAAAAATTCTATCAAGAGAAAGGAGTTCTCTTGATTTCTAGGGCAATTTCAACGGCATGCACTTACAATGTGTGGATGGAATGAGGAATGGAAAGACCTCCCGATTTTTATAAGAAAAATAGTGGTTAAACCCTCTTGATATGGTCATAATAAACAATGTTTAATTGGCCAAATCAAGGCTAAATATAGAAATTAGGGTTTACATATGTCCAATTACAATTATGTTACATTTCTAGAAATTTTCGAGTAAATACAATAAAAATTGAAGATTTTATGGGCCAATGCAGGTATTGGGGGTGTTTTCCATGCTGACCAACATACTTAATAGGGGTAAAAGGTGCACTACTCAAGTTGATCTTTTGAGCATTATTTTTACACATATGTTTCTTGAGTGGAAAACATGTTGTTTAGTAGTGTGTTTCAGTGAACTTGTGGATTTTTCACAAGTGAACCATTTTTGGGTGATAACGATGCCATCAAACAAGCACCCACTGAAGAAGAAATGAAGCTCACATTCAAGTGTGGGCCTCAAGTTGTGTTTGAGCATGTGCAAGCTAGGGAGAAATCAACTGTTAGTTTTCAAAATATAACTTAGACTCGGGAGAGATATGAAAAAAATGTTGTTTTATAAAAAATCAACTACCTATAATTTAATGTCTTCACGTTTTTAATGCAAGAGAGTGTGGGTGGTATTGAGGATGATAGATGAGAGAAACCTCATGATGGCAGTATGATTATATAGTGATCAGTTGTATGATAATATTGATGATTTACATATATTTAGTATATTTATAACTTTCTTTTGTTTCAAGGGTAGAGGTTGTAAATGAGGATACTGGAAGACAAGGGGAGGGTATTGCCCAAACCATGGCCTCTCCTAGTCAACCGTGTAATAAACATTGTTTTAATATTTACATTGAACTATTAAGTAGAAATAATGCGTAATTATACTAATTATACATATTTTACCTTTTTTATAGTCGATGTTGTTCCCACTCAACTTGTATGTAGCATGAGAAGTGTATTGTGTTCAAATAGGTAATAGGAATTAATAGAGGAGCAACCAAATGAGGATGAACAATTGAAAATACCACTCATGTTTTAAAAAAATAAGAAACCTCATTTATGGAGATCTAAAATTACCTCCCAAACAAAAGAATCCAAAAGGCTATAATCCCCCTAAAATAGACGAATCTAAGTGACGAGGATTCTTTGATTGTGCAAGCTAAGGGGACCCTAGCTCTTGTGGAGTGGGAGGTGTGTTGTACTTAAATGATCAATGCTTTTTCTTTGTCAATGTGGGTTTAGGTAGAGGCACAAACATTTGGGATAAGTTGCATTCCCTAGCAACTTACTCAAAATTGCTATTGAAAAAGGACCATCCAAATTATAGGTCTCCAGAGGGCTCTCAATTGGAAATTAAATGGGAAAAAGGAGGTTTCAAGATGATAAATATCTATCTCGGTTCTTTTCTAAAGCATATTTTATCAATCACTTGCCATTTTGAAAATATTCAATTTTCACATGTTTATATGTGTTTTAACTCGCTTGTTGACAACCTCTCTAAACAGGTTGTTGTGAGGGCACTCGGGATGCTCCAAATTGAAGATCACAATGTGAGAAAGGATCCCCCAAATTTGCCCTACTAAATTGTTGTTTCTTTCTTGTACCTTTTGAAGTTGGAGTTTCTTCTCCATGAAGTGTTGATACATTACTTCTAGTTTGCAAACCTATGCAGGAATACTTTTCATGTTTTTTTTGTTGGAAGTTGATGGTGATGTAGAGTTCAAATGGTTCTCTTTGTTTTTCTATTGATATAGAGGAACACACCTCTCTTTTGTTTTTCTTTTTGATATGTATATGGCATTAAGAAACTATGAAATCCATCTTTTGGAACTGTTATACACTATTTATATAGGGACCTTGTCCTCTAGTTATCCTTTTTCTTTCATGGTGTGACGTAGAGACATCTATAGGATGTAACTTTTATTCTTGATGATAAAATTTCATTTTCCCCTTTGGAATATATCTATATATCTATATTATCATAATCTTGGTTTTATCAATAATGATAAACTAATAATTCTTGTAGATTATTGGAGAATTGTTAGTTGCTTGTAAAGCTTGTTAATAGTTTTTGCAAGAAGAACAATATCATTAATGTATAAGAGGACGAAACTGACTATGATTGTGTTAACACAAATACACCCATCCTCTTCTAAATATTGCTCATTTTTTTCCCAAGGAAAACACCTTGCATGTTAAGACCTAGACAAAGCCCCATGTTATGTGTAAAACCCCTTATTAAGCCCTAGATATTGAATTATTACATTTATAGTGTTATAATTATATGTCGGCTAGAACTCTTCATGGTAACCTTTCATTATAATTGTACCCTCTCTCTCTCTCTCTCTCTCTCTCTCTCTCTCTCTCTCTCTCTCTCTCTCTCTCTATATATATATATATATATATATATATATATATATATATATATATATATATATATATATATATATATATAGAAGACCTAGTCTTAGGATCATCTTATCCCATCTCATATTGTATTCTAAATTGGTTATATTGTAAAAGGAGGTTTCCCCCTCGAAGTGGGCTATATTCATTGACTTTTTATCATTTTTTAAGGAGTTGGATCATAACATTTGGTATCAGAGCATCAATCCTAGGGTTTTTCTTCTCCAAGCCAGTCATCTTAGAATTTTCGCTACAACTTTTTTTCTGGGACGATTCAGATAGCGAAGCTTGGAGGTTATTTAGAAGACATATCAAGGTATGTGCGGTACAAATTTCAGCTTCTGGGTCGTTACACTTTCGGAGATATACCTTATGGAAGATAAGGTTTTTGACTAGTTCTATTACTAGTCTCAAACAGGTGTTCCAGGTAAAACAATCATATCTTCTTCAACAAGGATCCAAATTCAGTGAGACTAGTTGTGTTTAAAAGAGGACAATCCATAATATTTCTGGTACAATTTTCATAATCAAGCATTAAATATTATACACGCGACATATGTACACGTTCGCTCTCCAGAAAAGTCCAAAAGGCAACAAGGTTTGGGAAAGTTACCATAACTTTCACTTGGAACATCAAATTTTGGTCAGACTTATGGCATTGTAGAGAAGACATATCATAGTACTACAAGTCAAAATTTTAGACTCAGAAATGACGAAATTTCAGAAATACATCAGAAGGAAGGTCGACCAGGAGGATAGACTCCAAATTAAGGGTTTGAAAGGTACGTAACTTACAATTGACATAACTTTTTATTGAAAGATTTGTTTTTGGTGATTCAAAATTTGTGATAAAGAGAGAAAATATGATAATTATTGTTTTCTCACATGGACCAAAGGCTCCTCCAAAATTTACTTCACCAACCAAACCTCCAGAGAGCTCAACTGTAACACACCCACTACGGGAACTAAGATTTTTCGCCTTTTTCTTTCTCCTTCATTATTGAGGGACAGAGTTTTTGAATTCCTACGAGGTTCTAGGGTAGGCTAGGTCATCCAATCGGAACCTTCACCAAACCAATTCACTGGTTCTTTTGTTGAAAATTCGTCGTGTACAATTCACGCACCAAGTGTAGGATTCACTTCCATGTGTCCATCGGTTGTGACCCCGGGCTAAGCCAAGAGGCGCCTTTCGCATTTCAGGACTTCGGAAACTGGGAGTTCGAAATGCAAGGGAGTCGAGTTCTTCGACTCTTCAAATCCTGAAACCCGAAATCCTATTCACACCAAGCCGCTTCGGGATTTCACCTATCGGGACTTCGCGTACCGGGATTTCACGATATGCGAGGACAAGAGGTCTCGCACTTGAGTTTCCAGGAGTCGAAACTATGAAACGCCGATATATATATATATATATATATATATATA
>ML799289.1:145569-161784 GCA_009831015.1 Picea engelmannii
AGGAGACCTAGTTTTAGGATCATCTCATCTCATCTAATGTTATATTCTGAATTAGATATATTGTAAAAGGGGGTTTCCCCCTTGAAGTGGACTTTATTCATTGACTTTTTATCATTTTTAAAGGCATTGGATCATAACATCGTGAAAACCCTCCGAGTACTTTCCCATGATCCATGGATGGCAAATAATGTAAACCATAGGCCCTGATTACAAAGCCTGATCCTTGAGGGGATCAAGAGAGTCGAACCCGTGACCTCCACAACTTTGGGGGAGAGATTTGGCTCATGATCACTTGAGCTAATCCTTGACGCTAAATATTGCTCCATTTTATCAATATAGATGTCAAAAAGGGTGAGAGAAAGGGACCACTCTTACTTAACAGACATATCACAATTAATGTCCACCAATGGTTTGTTATTGCATTTCATCTTAGCAAATACCGTTTAATAAAACCTAATCATAACATTACAAAACTCAAGAGAGATAACTATTTCTTCTAGTCTTTTCATAATTTACCTTTAAGTAATGTTGTGGATTGTTTTTCTAAAATCAACAAAAACAAAAAAAAAATCCTATTTTTTATCTACAATCCTTGACAATAACTTTAAAAGTGGCAAGATAATTAATTATAGCATATAAATCCCCAAACATATTCATCATTTCATCCTTTATTATTGTCTTCAATCTATAATTAATTTTAATAATTTTGATAAAATGGAACCATCTAATTTAATGGTGTAGCAAACTTCCCTCTCATTACAAAAATATGGTAACCAATTAAAACTCTCATCAATTTTCCAAAAATCTAAATTAATTCAAAATTAAATTAATCCCAAAACTATCATTCCACCATGCACAAAGATGGAATCAAAATGGATTTCTAATTACCTCAGATTTCTATCATTTTCTTTTTTCTTTCAAAATTATTAAAAAAATATTTTATTATCAAAACCTATAGCAATAATTTTTTATTTATTTATTATTTTACAAGATTCGAGTAATCACGCTAATTATAATAGTTCAATAGTTGAGGAACATTTTGATTTGCGGATGTAACTCACCTACTCTCTAATAGGCCCAATTTTTTCCCTTGCTTTTAAGTCATATAAGCCCTCTCCTAAACTCACCTACTCTCTAATAGCCCAATTTTTTCCCTTGCTTTTAAGTCATATAAGCCCGGTGCGCATTAAACACATAAGAAAAAGAGCCACCCACGTCACGTGACACGAAGAGAGGAAAGTAAAACGTGTAGAGTGCTCCACCAAGCCACAAAGTCCAAAAGCTTGGAGGTGAAGAAAACGATAATAATTAATAACTATTCCTTGGTCACTAAGGCACCTTAATCTCATACACCATTATCCCAGGGCGTGGACAAATTACTTCTGTGTGATCGACCCACAAGAGATTCTATAAATATTGCTCGCTCCCTCACCTCTCCCCATTGTGCTATTCGCGGCTCACAGGAACGCGTGGGTAGAACTCGAGTAAGGTGAAGTTGCATCAATTTTCATCCCAATTCGGCCATTGGAATACCTTAATTGCCAGCAGAGCCTTACATTGATGGTCGCTGGTAGTACGGACGTTGAGAATACGCCTTGAAGTGTTTCAATATAGTCTCTGGACAGAGCTAATTCCACAGCTTTCGCTGCCTTCTCTGTGATTTGAACTCGCGGCTCACCTGGACGCTTGAATAAATACTCTCTTTACGTTGCTTTTGAATTTCTGCTAGCTTTCGCGATTGTTGGGAACAGTCATGACTTTGGTTATCAAGGTAACGTAGTCTTTGTATCATCTCTGAAATCTGCTTTTGGGTTTTCGTGCTAAGTAAAAATAAATTGGGTTTTGGGGGTTGAAAATTTTCTGGCAGTGTTTGATTTTTATATTAGAGTGTTTCGATTAGCATTTATGCTGTAAAGTACTCTTACTCTGCAATGTTTGATTTCTATATCAGAGGGTTTTGATTACCATTTTGCTGTAGAGTGCCCCCCTTTCTTTAAAATGTTTGATATCTATATCAGAAAATTTGAATTGCCATTTTTTTCTGTAGAGTAATCTTTCTTTTCATGTATTTGCTCGCAATATTAATTTTCTTTTCCGGCACGTAATCTGTTTTTAAGAGGAAATTTGGCACTGTTTGTGGGGGGATGAGGTCTAGGGTGTTAACTTGCATCTGTGATGACCCGGGTTCTAAGCCCGGCGGGTCTTGAATATTATGGTTGACCTGAAGCCCTTCGAAGTGTGGAGGGAGCGACACTGGTACATAGGTATTTTCAAAAACAGTCGTCTATGAAGAGGCCAGTTTCATTTATACGGCTTCATAGCTGGAGTTAACACAATTATAAAGCAGATATTGCAAGGACTCTAGTATCCTCTCCAGTGAGCCCTTGGAGTCAAAAAAACCATTCCAATTTTTTCTTAAAACCTAATTTTCCGATCATCTTGTTTCTAAATAAAAGAAAATTTATTTTCACAAAGTCGACAATGTCAGGTATCGATCCGGCTGGTTTGGATTGGACTTATTTTGGGCCTGATATTCGAAATTAACCCCCTGGTATGTCTTCAGAACGGATTTCTGCCTATCTCTATTATATGCTAAGGCAGGGTGTAACTAAATTTTACTGACTTGATAGAGTCAGATCCAGGTCCAAATTCCCAGTGTTTGGTCACTTTCCTGTAGTCAAAAAAGATCTATACCATTACTATGAGCAATGGCATCACCCAGGACTTCTATTGCTGACTATTTCAAAATAGATTGCTATAATTATAGGTTCGACTTGACAATCAGATTTGATTTTCTAATGGTAACAAAAGGAATCTCGATAAACCGGGAATCTCAACTCTTCATTCACGAGTGTATTCCAAATTCAAAGGCTGGAACGTCTTGGTCTCTCCTTGTTGAATTTGCGGGTTCATCATTGATTTTCTAACGGTAACAAAACGGATCTCGATAACCGGGAATTCGTGTATTCTAAATTCAATGGCTTGAATGACTTGGTCTCTCCCTGTTGAATTTGCGGATTCATCATTCATTTGGCCTTTCATTCTCTGGATGCTCAGTTTCTGTAACAGGTATTCCAGCAAGATGATCTGCGTCGCCATGTGTTCCTCCAGAGAATGGAGCTGCGTATCTATATTTATGTCATGCTTTGCCCCACGGGCACTGGCCTCCTGATGCTTTCCTTTGCCCCGCTGGATGTCACGCATCTCCTTTCTGAGTGCGGAATTGTTTCCCTTTATACCATTGGCGACACCTACAAGAATATCCTCTCAATCCATTGGGTCACAATTCCAGCTCAGTAGATAGGCCTTCTTTCTCTCATATTCCCTGGGTCCTCAAAAGAAAACCAGGATGGCAAAAGAGGATACAGTCTGAAAGCCTGTCATGGCCATCTTCTTATTCAGGTTGCCTCATTCGTTGCTTTCTGCCTTTATGACCATGCTCAGACAGATTTCCCTCTTCCTTTGAGCTCCCCTTGATGGTGCTTCTGGAGTGACCTCTATTCTCTCTGCAGATTTTCTCAGACCCCTTATTGACATTATCTTGGCTACCCACACTGGCCTTTGTGCTCAAGCACCAACTTGAGGGAAAACAGGCTTCATTGACGTAAGGGACTTTGTTAACACATATGGCAGTGTATTCTGAATATAGTTCATTCCACTTCTGCAATTGTTCTGAATTCTTTGTAATGAATGTGCCGTCCACCAGAACTCATCATTTGGTTACTCGGGGCCTATTTTGTTATCTCTGCCATGATTGCGATCCGCTTTATGCTCAATATCATGATTGCTCAATCCCATCAGCTTATCTCCTATTTGGGCTATGTTATCCTGGCAAGAGCCTTTCACACCATCTCCCCATAATAACTTTCCAATCTTGTTTGAGCACCTGACAAGATAATTCCTTTGCCATTTTGATAAAGTTTCCCTCCCCCCACTCTTTGTTTATAGCGTAATGTGGAGGTTGTTTTTTAATTTTTGAAAGAATATTTCCTGGTTTGTTTTGATATCCTTAAATCAGGGAAAGTTTTGTTCCTCACAATAATTTGCACCTTTAATTTAATTTGTAAATATCTTTTCACGGGGGGATTCAATTGTGTGCAAAACCATCCCTGTGTAAAGTAAGTTTGTTTGCCTTGGTATTTTAAAGATCAATCATTATAGTGGCATCTCATCTATATACTCTTGTATGAATTGATGTGATGTTTGCCAATGGAATTGTTTTAAGAATTATTAACATAATCCTGATATGAATATCGTGTGACTATTACGTGTCCAGACTCCAAAATGACCTGGTTTGGTATGATCTGTAACAGGCCAGATATCAATTATTTTTCTTTTGCTGTATCAATTTGCTGATCTGTGATTTTCCTAACATGTTGTTGGGCCTGTCTTCTGTTTCTTCCCTTTATGGTGTTTGATTTTCATTCATGATTTTTTTTCTCTTTTATATAACCATGGACGGGAAACCCCTGCAGACTTCTGCTGTCGATGGTTGCTAACCAGGGGTAAACCGCTAGTGCCTAGTTCTCAAATGGGGGAGAGATCTCACGATCTCACGTGGGGCTCATCATTACTTTTTTGTATGGGTGAAGAAGATTAGTTAAGCCATGCCTGTGTTTGAGAGGCCCTACGTGTAATGAGTGGTAAGTTGAAGGACCCTTGGGGCTCACCATTACTTTTGGTATGGGTGAAGGAGGTAAGTTAAGCCATGCCGGTATTTGAGAGGCCCTACGTGTAATGAGTGGTAAGTTGAAGGATTAGCTTTCTGAAAGGGAGATCTGGGTGTTCGTTTAGAATAATAAATCATTATAACCTTTTGTTAAAACCCCTCTGACAAAGGGAGAGTACCTCTTAGGTTTTTTCTCAGAAAATATAGGCGTCAATCATTTCTTCCGTTGGACCTTGAAATTCTAGTGATTCTAATCTGTTTTTCAGATTTTTCCCGTGTTATGAATTCAAGTATGTACTTCTAGAATTTATCCCTTTGGCAACTTTTCTTTATGAAAGCCACCCTCATGCCCAGTCTCTTTTATTGGAAGGAAGAATTTATAATACACTTAATATGAAGCAAAGAACAATATTTTGAGGATGTAATTACCCTGATATGAAGCAGAGGACAACTCAGCTGGAGACATTGACATATCATATGAGTATGGTAGTCAAACAGAGGATTTATTACCTTATGAAATCTATTGGAAAAACCTTATCAATTCTACTAGGATGAATTCCTTGTGTGATATCAGAAATGAATTTGATAAATTGTTTGTGCACTGAGTTTCATTATGTGAGGGAAACTTGATATGTCCTTTTATCTTTCATATCATCTTATATTTGATCGGGCATCAAAGATTGATGTGGTCCTTGATATATGTGTTGAATGAACATAGTAAGTAAAGAATAAGTAGTATATTAAAAATATGTAATGCTTCGAGATGGATGCCAAAAATATGTAATGCTTTGAGATGGATGCGAACAGGATGCATTGGTTACGGATGTGGTCTTTGATCTATGTGTTGAATGAACATAGTAAGTAAAGAATACGTAGTATATGTGATGGATCCCGTGGTCTTTGATCTGTGTTGAATGAACATAGAAAGTAGAATAAGTAGTATATTAACAATATGTAATGCTTCGAGATGGATGCCAAAAATATGTAATGCTTTGAGATGGATGCGAACAGGATGCATTGGTTATGGATGTGGTCTTTGATCTATGTGTTGAATGAACATAATAAGTAAAGAATACGTAGTATATGTGATGGATGCCGTGGTCTTTGATCTGTGTTGAATGAACATAGAAAGTAGAATAAGTAGTATATTAACAATATGTAATGCTTTGAGATGGGTGCCAACAGGATGCATTGGTGTAAGTTGAGTTTTAATTACAGACATTTGTGATGAGAAGCAGCCTTTTGCCTGTATATATTAGTTAAAAATGCTTCCTTTAACTAATTATAGATTTGGTGTATATAATAGGCATTTTGTACAAAAAACTGGGCCCCACATGGCATCTAGCACAAGCTAATAAAGATTAGCTTAAAAATATCTAAAAGCTACTATCAGAACTGTGCAGAAGAACACATACTATCAAAGTTGCTACTAGGGCATACTATAAAGAATTTTTTTTTCTTGAAATCCTCTTAGTATAAAAACAAAACATCCAGAAGTATAAAGAAAAAAAAATCCTTAAAATCGTGTTAGCATAAAAACAAATCATCCAGAAGTATTGTCCTTGGGATTAGACACGCATCCAAAGGAGGATCATATTTGTCATTAGGAGCGTCATTCAATTATCATTTGCTGGCTTAACATTTAGTGTAGTGGTGCTTAACATTAATAATTGGATCAATGTTTTGCGTGTCTTCTCATTCTCTGAGATAGCAAGGATGGAGAATTTATCATTTAGGTTCCATGGAGGGCTCTGAGGCCCAACTATGGTGGTGGTCTCACCTTTTCTAAACAACATGGCCAACTGTTTATATTTTCCTCCTCTCAGAGCACTGCGTCTGCCTGGAACCTGTGGAGGGACACAAGTGTCAATAGGATGCTCCTTGTTCATAGTGCAAGTAGCCCCTCTCATATTCCAGCTGTTGACACAAATACACTACTTCCAGTTCTCCACCTTTTGTACCTGGACAATAATTTGTATATAAAGTTTGGCACAAAATTGTAAACTCTTAACCCAAGAGAAAAATTTAATAGGTTGGGCTTGGTTGAACACAGTCACTTATTGCTTCAATAGTCCCTGATGATGGGTGGAGTGTCCACTCGAAACGTTGGACATTTCAAAAACTCCATACACAGTTTACTTCCAGAATTACAAAATCAGCAGAGTCATATTTTTCTTTAAGATGAAAAATAAAACTTCATTTTCGATGAGTTGCCATGCTACTTGGAATTCTAGGAAATTGAGGTGAGGAGGCACTGGCTACAAAATTTAGTGAACCAATTCTAGGCCTTGGAATTTTCCGAAGCACCAGCAAGGAGATTTTTGAAAGCCCCTGTTATATTTTTTTGGATTCTGTTCATTTCAAAATTTCGCATTGTTTATTGTTATTTGAATTTTTAGTGGCCGGAGGCTAAATGGGTGTGATTGTTTGCTTAATCTTTTGCTAACTGGCCATCTCTAGTTCAGTCCTCAGAGTCATGTTACACATATGATATTGTCACCTTGTTTAGGTGTGTACCCTTTAGAGATATATGGCTTAATTAAATTAGACTTGTCTTATTATAAGTTACCTTTTATAGCTTGATTTTGTAAACTTGTAGCCGGTTGTCTATAGTAAGATGCATTTCTTGTATATGCTTGGCTCACAACTTACAAGTCTCTTTCGTGCTTTGTATATAAATTCTTGTGTCTGAAATTCATTTCATGAAATTCCTCTTTCTTGGATTTTTAGGTGACTGTCTGAAGAAAACTCAACATTTTTGTCTTTGCAACTATGACTAAACATAATTTGTTCCTGAGTGTCCTTTTTAATGCTCTTAACCTAGGTAGGAAAGGACTATTGAGTGGTTAATCTCATGAATTACATTTTCTTCTTCCTGAATTTTCATGCAGGTGAAATATAACACTGCTCTGAGAAGATTCAATGTGTATGCAAGGGAAGATGGCAGTCTGGACCTCTCCCTGGCTGGGCTGAGATCTAAAATCTGCGAGCTTTTCCAATTGAATCCATATGCACAGTTTGTCATAACATATATTGATGAAGACAATGATGTTGTAACTATGGCAGACGAGAATGATCTTCTTGATGTCTTGAATCAAGGACTAAATCCTTTGCGCTTGGAGGTGTCTCTGGTGAGTCAAAATAATAGGGCCACAGAAAAACAGCCTCAAAGCCAACCTTCAACCCCTCGGAATTTTTCAATACCCAAGGAGCAGGGGCAAGCAGCTTTTGATCTAAGAAGTATTTGTTCAGATGAAACCTTGAATTTATTACCTGAGCCTTTACGCAGGGCAATGCTAAAATGTACCAAGGAATCTTTAGATCTTACCTCCACCCCAGTAGTGGCAGAATTGATAGAGGGTGTCATCAAGCTTGCCTCTACTCATCTTGGGCCTCTCATGGAAAGGCAACAAACTGCAGGAGCAGGCAGTGACACTCATCTTGGGCCTCTCATGGAAAGGCAACAAACTGCACGAGCAGGCAGTGACACTCAACCAAATAACACTGTTCCTTTGCTCAATGTCCCAGCGGAGCAGGGTACTGGCAATGCTCACCCAACTTTAGGGGATCGCTTTGCTCCTTCACCATTTCCAGTTGGAGTGGTTCATGGTTTCGGCTTAAAAGGGAATCACGGCTTTAGTGAGAATATGCATCGAACCTTTCATAAAGGTGTACAATGTGATGGTTGTGGGATGCATCCCATTATTGGTCCCCGCTATAAGTCTCTAGTGTAAGMAAAGTCGATAACTCATTGATTTATGCTGTTTTTTGYTCCATGTGTCGCTACCTGTGGATCTACATAAATATATCTATTTGGGCATGTATTGCAGGAAAGATGACTATGACTTRTGCCAAAGCTGCTTCTCTGATACTGGCAATGAAGAAGAGTACATGAGACTTGATCGTGCTTTGTACAGGCCACCGGCTCTATACAGGCCACCACACAAGGAACGCTCTTTTCATGGGAGACGTCACTTTCATAAGTCGGTAAGGTCTATCATTAGATTAGTTGTATTCTACTTTTTTGTTTACCATTGAGGTTGGATATAACTTTGTCAATGCAACTTTAATATTGGTGTGGCAGCCTGGTTTTTATCCGTCTAAATGTCCTGCATTCGCCCCCCCACCTGTTTGCCATCCTTGGAGCTCTCCTATATCTATGTATAATCCACAAGCTCCATCTGCTGGGAAATCAGCTAGTAAAGCACCTGGAAAGCTTGACTGCCGTTTCGTTCAAGATGTCACCATCTTTGATGGAACACAGTTAGCTCCAGGGACACCCTTTACCAAGATTTGGCGTCTGCGCAATAATGGTACGCTAAAGTGGCCAAATCAAACCCAGCTTGTTCGAGTTGGTGGAGATGATTTGGGAGCTGGAGATGCAGTCAATCTCGAGGTTTGTTCAAAACTTGTTCCTTGATGATATAGTTTACCATTTTTGTTATGTATTGTGTCAATCTCGAGGTTAGTTCAAAACTTGTTCCTTGGTAATACCGTATTTTTGGTTATGTATTCTGTGTACACATTCTATTTTCTGTTGTAATGAAGATTTGATTTCTTTATAATACAGATTCAAGAGGAAGGGTACCAGGTAGATGACGAGCTTGATGCTGCAGTTGATTTTCTCGCCCCTATACAACCTGGACGCTATGTGTCATACTGGCGTTTGATGGCTCCTTCGGGTCAAAAGTTTGGGCAACGAGTGTGGGTCCTTATTCAGGTATCGTATGTTTTCAGGTTTTTGCTTTTTTCTGTATAACCTTCTTAACCATTCACCTTCTCATTTCACATCCTTGTGGATTTGTCATTATTTTTTTTGATTTGTGCATAAATTGGTTTCTACTTTCCCCATGGTATGTGATGCATTCTATTAGGAATCCTTAACTGCCATTAAAGGACTTTTCTTCACTAGTCTTTCTTAGATCATGGCAAGGAACATATTGTACTTGTGATGTTAATTGGCAGTAGATCATGGGAGTCATAAGTTGCGTCCCTTATTTTTTTCCTTTCCCGAACATCGCTAGAGTTCGCTTTTAACGAGTCCTTTGAATTTCAGGTAGTCCCACCGAGAGACGAAGATTCTCTACCCGATCTAATGGACTCTCTTCTAACTTTCAAGGAAGTTGAACAAAATAATCTATCTCAAGGGCAAACCAAACAGAACACAGCTGATGTGGATGTTTCTTCTCAGGATACTTCTGAAAAACCATGTTTGGGTGATAATAAGATGGATTTGGATCCCAATGAGCTTGGATTCTTATCTACGGTCACGGACAAGGGTAAGCAACCATCTCCACTTATTGAAGTGGGTAATGCTTTTCCACAATCTCAGAGAGTTGATGTTCCAACAGAAGTACAAGGATCTAGCAGCATGATTTTTGAAGTTACGCCACCTGCTTTAGGAGCTGGTTACTCATCACCTGCTCAATCAGTTCCACTTCCAGTTCTTGATCTATCTCGAGGACATATTGCTGTGTCTGCCAGTGCTCCATCTCTTGTAGGTTCTGAAACATTCTTTGTTGGTAAAGAGACAGAGGATAGGAATGCAGTAGAGCAGACTCTTCTTCATGAGCTTGAAGTCATGGGTTTCAATCAGACGATGCTGAATGCTGAACTACTCCGAAAACATAATTATGATTTACAGAAAACTCTTGATGATCTCTGTAGTGCATCTGAGTGGGATCCCATTCTTGAAGAGCTTCAAGAAATGGTAAGTGATCTTATTAAAGATATTAAACCTTTTTCCTCACATTTACTTTTACTATAGTATATTTAACAGTATTCATTCTTTGATTGATTTGCATGCTAAATCTTTTGATTGAGATCATTGCCGTGAACCTTTGCTGTGGCAGGGTTTCCATGATTCCGAAATGAACAGAACATTGTTGGTGAAGAATGAAGGAAGTGTGAAGAGGGTTGTTCTGGACCTTCTGTCAGCTGAAAAGGATGCATCGTCAATGCAATCTACTCTGTCTAAGAAGGCCAAACAGAGTTAGTTATGGAAGTGGGGGGTCAATTAAGGCTTTGGTAGGCAGTAGGGACATGTGAACTGGGCGTTTACTTTTAAAACTTAGTAATAAGTTCGTATATTTATGTGGTTTGTTTTCAAGTAGATGATTGTGTTACTTGCCATACGCAAGTGGACGACTGTGTTACGTGCTGTTTGTACTGGTGATTGTTTTGATGTTAAGTGTCAATCTAAATATACAGACTTCTGGATTGGATCAAAATATTGCTACTCATGCACTTGAGCATTTTGCTATTTGCATTTTATTTGATGAATTTCAGTGTTTCTTTACGAGTACTTTACAATTAATGAACCATTTCTTACGAGTTAATAGATTATCTGCTTCTACTAGGTTTCTAATTGAAGTGTAATTTCCAAATTCATTTTGTTCAATGTCCATGTGCATTTATGTTACCAATAGTAACGTTTTTTCAAATCTGGTAATCCTGATTGTTTGCTTCCAATTGACAATTTGAATATTCATACTTCTAAGTTGGATTTATTCTGCCCTTGCACTAAGAAGCATTTTCTGCTTGGATAGATGTATTATATGACATTTTGGTTACAACATTTCTTTTGGACTACGCATAGTCATGGGTCATGAGATATTTCTCTGGAGTTTGTAGATCCTAAATGGTCATAGAATCACGAGAACTTTATTGCATTCAAGAAAATGTCACTTCTCTTCTATGCTAGTTGTGCATTTAATGTAATTAAGAAAAATACACTTTTCTATGCTATTTCGGGGGTGCTTGAGGTTGAGGTGCCAGAGCTACTGGGGGACCAGGAAACGGATAACAAGGGTTTTTGTGAGTTTGCTTGTCACTTCCTTCCATTTGAAGCCCCTCCACCAGATAAGTCACTTAATATAGCGGACACATCATCAATTTTGTTTTTGGTTTTGGTTTTAATGTTAAGTGTACAGACTTCTGAATTGGATTTATATTGTTGGATTTATATTGCTATTTCGAAGCATATCCTGTTTGGATAGATATATGTTTTTATATGATGAATTTCAGTGTTTACACAATTCATGAGCCATTTCTTAGGAGTTAATAGATTATATGCCCCTAGTTGGGTGCTGATTGCCAAGTTCCTTTTCTTCAACATGCTTACATGCATTGCATGTTTCTAGTTGTAGGGTTTGTTCGAATCTTATAACGATGATTGTTTTTCTTTTAATTGACAATCTGGATAGCATAATTCCGTGTTGGATGTACGGTCTTTGCTGCCCTCGGGAGCTGATTGAAGTGTTCCATATTGACAAATTCTTTTTGTTCAACGTGCTTAGATGTATGTTTATAGTTTTGAGTAGGTAGGGTTATTAAGCTGATTGAAGTGTTCCTTGTTGAAAAATATTTTTGTTCAACGTGCTTATATGTATGTTTCTAGTTGAGTAGGGTTTTTTCAATCTTGTAATGATGATTGTTTTTCATTATACCGAATCTTGGAACACGGATTGTTTGTCTTTTATAGACAATCTGGATACGCATAGTTGTGAAGGGTTTTTTCAATCGTGTAATGATGATTGGTTTTCTTTTATATCGAATCTTGGAACCAAGATTGTTTGTCTTTTATACACAATCTGGATACGCATACTTATGAGTTGGATTGATTTACGGTACTTGTAGATTGTTTTGCATTTGTAGACAATCTGGATATGCATACTTCTGAGTTGGATTTATGGTATTTGTAGATTGTTTTGCTTCTATAGACAATCTGGATATGCATGCATACTTCTGAGTTGGATTTATGGTTTTTTAGCTTTTGCACCAAAAAGGATTCCCTACTTGTTGGATAGATGAACTATTTGACATTGGTTTCAACATTTATTTCCGACTATGTAACTCTTGCACCAAAAAGGATTCCCTACTTGGATGGATAGATGAACTATTTGACATTGGTTTCAACATTTTTTTCCGACTATGTAGCTCTTGCACCAAAAAGGATTCCCTACTTGGATAGATGTACTATTTGACATTGGTTTCATCATTTATTTTCGATTATGCTGGGCAATTTGTCATGAGCTATTTTCGACTATGCATGGCATTTGGTCATGAACTATTTTTCTGACATTAGTTTTTAACATTTATTTTCACTATGCATGGGCATTGGTGATGAGCATTGGTGATGAGCTATTTTCCGCGGGGTAGAATTAGAGACGGGTCATTGAATCATAGATGGGTCACTCGCATTTAAGAAATAGACATATCTTTAAGAAATAGACACATATCTTCTAATAAGCTACACATCTCTTCTATGCTAGTTGTTGGACATTTAATGTAAAATAAAGAAAGATACTTTTCTATGCTATAGTTGGATATGGTTTTGTTGCTCTAGTATTAAGAAGTTTTTCCTCTTTAGATGATGATGCTTGAATAGATGTACATTTGACATTTGGATGTGTGTTGAAGTTTAAATATATTATGAATTCGTATTATTTTGGCCACACTCATAATGGGAAGGGAAATTGATAATTTTGGTTTGAAAGAGATAGCAGTGATGGAGAAGAGATATATGAGGAGGGTGACGATTGTATGGATAGTTGTAAAAATGTGCTTTGGGGTTGGTTGTATGTGCCATGGAGTCATTGTACAATGTTTGGATTTTCCTATTGCTAGGGTATAAATGGTTTGGGATTTTCTTATTGGTAGGGTATAAATGGTTTGGGAGTTGGGATGTTTTTTGGTGTAGAAGGGGGGTTTTTCCTTATCTATTGATGTAGGTACCAAATTAGGGGCATATATGTTAAAAAAATTGTAGGTTTTGTTGGTATGGTGGTTATTGTCTTGGAAAAATTAGTATTGATGGAACAATTAGTGGATGGATAAAGTTTTCAGTGCATTGGTAACTATGTGATTAAGGGTTATGAAGTGAAGGATTTGAGGTCTTAGAGCAAGGACAATGTTTATTGACGACATGAAAATGGTGGCACACTCTTTGAATACTATGTTTTTCGAGATCTTGACTTCGAGATCTTGACTTCGAGTGCCTCAAAGACTTTAGAAGAGTGGCATCTTTTTCCATCTTAGGGAAAAGTGCTCATTAGAGAGGATGAGATTGGTGTGAGTCTTAGTGAAGATTTAGAGGATGTTTCTAATGTTATGCATGTTGATGTGCCACTGATTATTGAGTGAGAGCCCTCCCTTGGAGTGCACTTTCCCTATTGCTTGGTGTCCCCATTTTGGTCATTCAGGGTACAAAAGAGTTCAAGGTTGCTTCCTTGGATGACTCCAAGGACCCTAGTGTTGATTTTAAGGGGAGAGTAGGTTGATGATTCTCCTCATTCATTAAGGGATTTTGTTTTTTCCTTTGTGCTAAATGAAGTAACTTTTAATTGGTGTTCATTGAATTGGGAGGCAAAAGGGATTTCCTTGAGTTCCCATTGGGGGTTGAGGTTGAAGTATGTGTACCTCTGGTTCATCAACATTGTGGCATGCCATGTGTTACAATTTGGTACTTGGAGTGTTGTGAGAAGTCTTGCTTATGATCAATACTTGCAGGGGGACATCAACTTTGATGATTGTGATTAGGCTCATTATCCTCTCTAGCTGGAGTTTCTCACCCTTCTCGCTGATTTGCGTCCTTTTGTTGCCCTATTTGCTTGTTGATTTGGTAAGTTGCTTATTCCTAATGCATGTACAAACTCTATCAAGGCAAACCCTACAATTTGGGTGAAGGTGGATCTCTAGAGCAAACTCCCTCTTTTTATCTTTGTTTGCAGAGTGAACATAGTCTATCAATAGAAGGTGTGATACTTGGATTTTCCAAATGCATGCTTTGTGTGGTAGGCTCAGGATCATTTGATTAGAGATTGTCCTCTTTGAAAACCTTGCTCGGGGGAGGGGATAGGGGGTAGTGGTTAGGCTTCTCCCTTTACCAATGGTTTGGGGGTTGGTGGCACTTTTTTTGCTCTTGATTCGGGTATTGGGGGAGGTAGTGTTTTGAGATAGAAAGGCATTGTGGTAGGTGGTGTTGATGTTGGTGACTTTGATCCAGTGTCTTTGGCGTGGGGAGCAGTTTAGGGGTTGGGGCACACTTGAGTGTCTTAGGTCTTGGTGATCTAAGTCTAGATATCTCAGGTTCCAGAGGATCTAGTTTTGGGGGTGTTTTTGTTAGAATATAGAAGATTGTGTGCTCGTTTTACCATTGACGATACCCTCGTCACCCAACCATAGGCCAAAGCCACCCTTCGAGCACCTTAACCTTGACTGAGAATTACTTCGGAAGCAAACCCTAGGCTAGATAGCCAAACAAGGTGTAGCGCATCTTCCTCCAAGGATAGCGCACCAACAATAGCTGATCAGATAGTCCAAACCCTAGCCAAGAGATGGTCCAAGCCAAAGCAGAAAAACTGGTTGCAACAACTGCATCTGCAACTCTCCTCCACATGTTTGCACCAAACTGGGAACTGCAATGCGCACCAGTTGCTGCTCTGCAATTTTGAGACGCTGTCAAATGAGAACTGGCCCCCTGTATTTATACTGGTTCTGCCAGATTTGCTGGGGTCGACTTCTCCTTCTGGATATGTGTCTGTTCAGTATATTATTATTATTTCTGGCAGACTTTTTTTCTTGGAGGCTAATAACCTAATATAAATTATCTTCTTGAGCCGACAAGACTTCTAGGGTTATTAGCCAACTCATTAGGGTTTTCTCTTGCTTTCCGGAGTCTTCTATTCTCATCAGGTTCACACATGGAGGTAAATACCTCCCGCAACTACCATAATATTAACACTCCCTCCTAGTTAGGGAGGTATTGCAGGTAATGGTCTTGAGCACAAAAACATACCATCTACCCGGTAGCATCAATATAGTCATCTAGACTATCTCATGACTAGATCATGAGCATCACCATCACCATCAGTTGCATCATCTCTCGAAACCATACTTCATTTGAGTAATTAGACATGATGCTGAATAAGTCACTCACATCATAGAGTGATACAAGAACCACTCTTATAATCTAGAGGAGTAAATGCTCTGAACCAATTTCCTGTCTGGAAAATCTTTGTTCATCATTTGTCTGGATGGTGATTATTTCCAATAAACTGCTGATAGTCTCCAAGGTAGTTAGAACAAAAAATAGAACACAACTGTGTCTATCCATAGTAGTACATAACTACAATCCAGTGGTTTACTACCACACCAAGTAACACACAAGTACTTGATCAACAACGTGTAGTTGCGGATAGTGGAACATATCCACCTTAGTTGTCTTCATCTACTATCATACAGTCTTTATAACAAACATCTGATAGCAACCTGCATAGAAACAATGTTATGATATACATTGATTTGTCTGGGCCAATCTTTCACTCACATCTGCGAGCTCTGAAAGAATATCTGCCTCAAACTAGTGGAACATATCCACCACAGTAGTATATCGCTACTGTTTGGAGATAAGTAGTCTCCATAACAATCATCTGATGCCATCCTGCACAGAAAAATATTGTTAAAGATAAACTGAATCATCTGGGCCAATCTTTCACTCACGTTTGTGAGATTTGAAAGAATATATGCCCTCATCAGCAATGGGC
>ML799290.1:29889-41002 GCA_009831015.1 Picea engelmannii
TGTGATTATAAAAACTTGAAAAAAAACAAAGCGAGATCGAACAACAAAAAAATAACTAAATAAATTAATTGTTTAAAAAAATCACTAAACAAGGTATCACATTATATCAGTGATCACGTCAAGGAAGACTAATTAAGTGATATTAGTAATCACGTCAACGAAGACTAATTAAGTGATCAAAATGATTTTTTTAGATAATAATTTCTTGCAAAACCACATGAAACTAGTCAAGGCACATGCATCCTTATTTTTGAATTTTGCCCTCAAAAAGAGTTTGAAAAATCTTTATTAATTTATTTTTTTTAAATTGACAAATTGCAAATTAATGAAATGTCAAATTAGTTTGACTGTCAATCAAGTATTAAAAGTGAATTTCTCTAACTAAATGGAATACCGTTCACATTAATGAAAATACATGTTTGTTTTTATGAAATTTTTGGATTTTTATTAAAATAAAACAAGTATGTTTATTTAAATAAATTTAGTTTGTTTTTATATAAATAAAATAAAATAAAGTGTTTTTTATTTTTATTTTCTATTGAAAATATTATTATAATTAGATATTTAATGTATAAGAATAATAAAAGTAACATGGAAGATAAGAGGCTTTCCAAAATTGCTTCAAATTCTAACCAAAATCAGTTAAGGTTTATTGGGGATGGCATAAAGATGCATGTCTTGGTTAAATCATTGGGGAATAAAAGAAGAAATGATTTTACAGAATATGTGTAAAAGAATTAGAGGATAAAAAAAAAATTAAATATCATCTTAAAATAAAACTAATCTCTTTGAGTGGAGGTTAACCGTCATCATCATCATAAAATAAAACTAGTTTCTTGTGATGTAAGGTTAACCATCATCATCATAATCAATGAAAGTTAACCATCATCATCATCATAATCAATGGAGGTTAACCATCATCATCATAACCAATGGAGGTCAACCATCATCATTATAATCAATGAATGCTAATCATCATCATCATAAATACATCATCATCATAATCAATGGAGGTTAACCATCATCATCATAACCAATGGAAGTTAACGACCATCATCATCATAACCAATCTTCAATGATCAATCAGCGTCGGGACATGCTCTCGTTCTTACTACCTTGACCATTCAAATTATGACCTTCCTCGAAAACCAGAGCAATCGGGCTTTGATCGGTTCTCAAACAATATGAAATACAATAAAAATATTGTATTTCATATTTTATTCTTTAAAAATGTATAATCTATATTTATAGATTTCAGAAGTTTTGATATTTTTATTCTATTGAGGTGGAAAATAAAAATATTATATTTTATTCTTTAAACCTATGTAATAAAAATTTATACAATTCATTTTAGATGTGAAGTTTGATTTTTTTTGGTGGACTCTTTTAAACATTTATGTCATGAAAAAAGTAACTCGATTATTTTTAAATTATGAATTATATTGAGTTGTAGAAATTTTTTTTACATGTAAAAAATATATTTTATTTAATATGGATATTAAAATATTTTTAAATGGTCGACATCGAGTTATTATTTTTATAATTAATACTTTTTTAAATGTTACCTATCAAATTATAAGAAAGGAATTACATATTTAGGTATAATTTAAGTATAAGTTTTTAAAAATAATTTTAATTTACATTTTTGAATTTATTGAAAGTGGAAAATATTAAATTAGAATATGCAAGTTCTCACACTTTTTAACAATGTTGTTTTAAATTTCTGGATACAAATTGTGTATGGGTGAAATCTAAAATAAATAAAATTTCTGAAATTATAAATTTAGTTAAAACAATTTACATCTAGAAATCTAAAGGATTTTAGGATTTATAACTGTGTAAGGAGTTTGAAACATCCAACATTTCTAGTGGACACTCCACCTATCCTTCATCAAGGACAATTTACATCCACAAATCTAAAACAACAAAATTAAATTAAATTTCTTAAAGTGTACATTTCCTTAAAAGTAAAAAATTTGATTTCTTAACTTGTAAATAAAAAATTTGAGGCTTTGACGCAAGCTCCGCAACCCTCACGGTCCAACCTGCTTCCACCAGGACCTTCTTTCACACAGGCCCAAAGATTTAAAGAACTCTTCCAACTCCTCTTGGGAGTTCTCTCTACCCACAGCTCTCCTTCGACGTCTCCCCTTCGCTTATCGAGAAATCGGGTTTCGCTATATCGCGAAACTCGCTGGCACACTCCTATGCAATTCAAAATCCCAAACCCCGATGGGTCAAACGTCAACGCTCTCCCACCTGTCGGGGGGGTTTTCCCTTTTGGGATATCACTGCTCATGATATCAACGCTCTGAACTTACAAACCCCGAGTACCGAGGTACCGATTCCCCGATATAGCGCCACCTGTATTCCACTCGGTTCCGGGGTCCCACGCTGCCACGTCACCTTCAGGATTTTGCGGATCGTGGATCCATCCTACAAGAGTTCTCGTTGGTCGAGAAACCTGATTCCCCAAAACCCTGATACGATGGGATCTCGTGCCACCTGTCCTTCTGACGATCGACGACTCTCGTTAGTTCGGGAAATCGCTCCTCGCGATTTCAAAGGGCATGAAACTCTTGCCCTCGCAAACCCTGATATGTCGATATGCGATGGCTCTTGGTTCCTCCTCTGTGAGTCTCATCCATCGATTCTCCACCTTGAGGGTTCCTTCTGTTCCATATCTCCTCTCAGTTCGAACCTCACCTAAGTCTATTCCCACAGTGTTCACAACGGAACTATCCCTCCTGAGCTTAATTTATCCCACTCCTTCAACTGAAGGTTGGCGCACCCCTTGCGCTCGACGTCCAATCACTCCTTTTAAGTGTTGGGTCTTCTGGACCATTTTCACTTTCGGCAACAGTAATCTATGCCTTCCTTTGCTCAAACTAGTGGCTGAAACTTCAAGTTCAACCTGCACTTCTTCTGCACGGCTCGAACAACCCAATTCAACTTCTGGGCAGATGAGAATAAGAGTTTATCTATTGAGCCTCATCAACGCACTCTATGCGGATGAATTCGACTGCACTCTATGCATGAATCTCCTGGCTCAAATAGAGAAACAATTGAAACTCATTCTCTTCTATCACAGACTTCAGTTAAACCTCTGAAATCACATGCACAACATATTCAAAAAGCAAATGCATACAAGAAAGAAAACATCCATGAGCATAATATCATCACAGAGAAACAACACAAACCATGGAGTTGAATCAAAGACTCTCTTCTATTAATTCAATCTGTACAAGGGTGTTCTTCACAGGTTCTCTTCTTTGCTCTGCTCTTCTCTTGCTCCTGTTTGATAATTCAATGATACAAAGGAGGGTGCCTATATTCCGTTTGCCCTCTCAAATTCTCTATCTATCAAATCTACAATTAATTCCTATCTAATAGCATTGAATCTATTAAATGCCTTCCTATCTATAATACAATACAAGTGCGCTTCATTACATTAACTCATTAATGCTTGGCACAACAAATATCAAGGTAAAATTCAAAAAGAAGTTTGCTGGCTTATCCAGCTATCTTTTCCTGCTCCATGTGCTGGCTTGCTTGATGAGTGAGTGATGCTCCTGCATCATACTCCTCGGCTCGAAAGATTTCATGGGCTCCTGTCAATGAGTTCCTGCATAGTCTGCCCATGCTTTTGTATCACTGCTTCTGTCTCCCAGCTGGCATCCTCCGCTGGGTGATTCTTCCACTTCACCAGGTACTCAAAATACTGCTTTCACCTGGTCTTCTTGCCCAATCGCTTGTCTAATATATACTCCATCTGTGGCTTTTCGGCTGTCGGCTTCTGCTTCTGCCACTGGATTACTGGTTCCTCAGTCCCAGTGTCTACTTCTCCAACTCTTTAGAGGTATAAATCTGAAATGTTAAAGATCGAAGATATCCCAATTCCAACCGGCAACTCAATCTCGTAGGCATTCTCCCCGAATTTCTTCAGGACTTTGCATGGCCCGATTTTCTTCATTTTAAGTTTGTTATACGTCCCCCTTGGGAACCTTTCCTTCCTCATGTGCGCAAGAACCATGTCGCCAACTTCAAACTGAAGTTGTCTCTTCCACTGATCGGCTCTGTGCTTATACTCCTGATTTGCATCCATCAGACGCTGCTTCACCTTTGTGTGAAGTTCCTCCATCGCTTTAGTGAATTCTTCAGCGCTCGCGCTGCTAGTTTCAACCTGTCCTGACTCCCTGAGCTCAGAAACTCCCCTCGGCTGCGTCCCATACAAAATCTGGAACGTACTTTTCCCTGTACTTCGATTCACCGAATCGTTATACACAAATTCTGCATGTGGAAATATCTGGTCCCAACTGATGTGGTGCTCTGTCACCAAGCTCCTCAATAAATCTCCCAGACTTCTATTGACTACTTTGGTCTACCCATCCATATACGGATGGTAAGCCGAACTAAACGCTAGATTAGTTCCCAGCTTCTTCCATAGTGTCCTCCAAAAATGACCTATGAATTTTGTATCCCGATCCGAGACTATGCTTCTCGGCAATCCATGCAGTCTAACAATTTCTTTGAAAAACAAGTTCACGATGTGTGTCGCATCGCTGGTCTTATAGCACGGAATGAAATGTGCCATCTTCAAAAACCTATCCACCACCACAAAGATGGAATCAACTCCTCTTTGCGTTTTCGGCAAACCCAAAAAAAAATCCATACTGATCGCCTCCCATGGCCTCTCAAGTATGGGCAACGACTGATATAACCCAGCATTCTGCCTTCGGCCCTTCGAATGTTGACATATCCGGCATCTGTCAACAAACCGTTTGACATCGGTGCGCATCCTCGGCCAAAAATATGATTCACTCAGCTTTGCGAATGTCTTATCATGTCCAAAGTGACCTGCTAATCCCCCACTGTGCTTTTCTCTCACCAAATTCTCCCTCATGGAGCAATTCAGTATGCACAATTGATTTCTTTTGAACAACAATCCTTCCTGGACCAAGTAATCTATCCATGGGCTCCGATCCTTGAGAACTGGATTCTCAGCTGCCTCATATGCCTCCTCGAAATCCGCATCACCTGCATACATATCTTTGAGGTTCTCAAAACCCAAACTCTTGACTCTAAACTCCTGCATCAACAAACATTTCCTGCTCAAAGCATCAGCCACTTTGTTAGCAGTTCCTGAAATGTGTTTGATCACAAACGTGAAATTCTGCATGTACTCTACCCATTTTGCATGCTTCTGGTTCAACTTATCCTGTTGACTCACGAACTGCAATGCATGATTATCATTGTATAATACAAATTCCTTGGGTATCAAGTAATGCATCCACTTTTTCAATGCCTGTATAATGGCATAAAACTCTTTGTCATAGGTGGAGTATTTCATCTTTGCATCATCCAGTTTCTTGCTGAAATATGCAACAGGTCTGTCATCTTGACTCAGGACCCCTCCAATATCATACCCACTGGCATCACATTTCACCTGAAATGTCTTCTGAAAGTCAGGAAACACCAGAATTTGTTGCTCTGTGATCTTCCGCTTCAACAGATTGAAGCTCTTCTTAGCCTCTGCTATCCAATGAAAAACTTTATGCCGTTTCTTCACGGTGTCCATCATCGCGACGCTAATTCCACTAAAATTCCGAATGAATTTCCTGTAGAAACTAGCCAATCCGTGGAAACTCCTCACCTCAAAAACATTTCTCGGTGATGGCCAATTCTTTATCACTTCTACCTTTTCAGGATCCATTTTCAACTCGTTAGCTGAAATTACAAAACCCAAATAAATGAGTTATGTCTGCATGAAGGAACACTTCTTCATGTTGATCAGCAGCTTCTCCTGCTGCAGTATTCTCATCACAATGGCCAAGTGTTTCAAATGTTCAACCTTGGTCTTGCTGAAGATAAATATGTCATCCATATATACAACGACGAACTTCCCGATGAATTCTCGCAGGACTTCATTCATCAGACTCATGAATGTGCTCGACGTGTTTGTCAAACCAAATGGCATGAACAACCATTCGTACAAACCCTCATTTGTATTGAATGTTGTCTTCCATTCATCACCCTCTGTCATCCAGATCTGATGATATCCGCTCTTGAGATCAATCTTCGAAAAGTAATTTGCCCCACTCAGGCAATCCATCAGATCATCCATTCTTGGCAGTGGAAATCTGTATCTGATGGTGATTTTATTTATCACTCTGGAGTCTGTACACATCCTCCAGCCTCCATCCTTCTTTGGACTTAGCACTGTCGGAACAGCACACGGACTGCGACTCTCTCTCACCAGTCCTTTGTCCAGCAGATCCTGTACTTGCCTTTTGACCTCCTCATTCTCCTGAGGTGTCAATCTGTACGCAGCTTTATTCATCAAGCTGGCTCCAGGTATGAGGTTGATATGGTGACTCACACTCCTCATCGGTGGCAATGAAAGAGGTAGTTCTTCCATGATGATATCAACGAACTCTCCCAGCAGTTCCTGAATCTCCTCTGGCAAGTCGTCCACTCTTGTGCTTGTCAGGACAATTCTCGGCTTCCTGACCACAAAGAATTGTGGATCTTTGTTCTTCGCCATCTCTGTGAGAAGTTCCTTCCCACTCATGAGAAGTATGGTGCTGGTTACTTTCGGCTTCACTTATTTATCCTTTATCAGAAGAAATTTATGAATTCTTCCATTCTTCTCTAGGGTGTATGTGTTCATCTTTCTGTCATGAATCACATTTTTGTCATACTACCATGGTCTACCCAACAATATTTGACATACATCCATGGGAATGACATCACACAGAATCTCATCATGGTAATTCCCAATCTTGAATTTAACTAAGCATTGTTTAGTGACACTTACCCGGTGTCCTTTCTGTAGCCATGAGACTTTATATGGACTTGGGTGCTTAGTTGTTTCCAGCTCCATCTTTTCCACCATCTCGGTTGAAACGAGATTGTCGGTGCTCCCACTGTCCACTATGACCTTGCATTTCCTGTCCTTGGCTGTGCAAGCCGTTCTGAACAGTCTGTTCCTCTGCACTGAGGTTTCCACCTCTTTCTCAGGTGTCAAAAGAATCTTATGCATCCCAAGCGACCTTCTGCTGTCTGCATCTTCTGTCTCAGCATCACGCCTCTGCGCCTTAGTGATGTGAGTTTCTCCTCTGTCAATTTTCCTATCTGGGCAGTCAACGACTTTATGTCCATCCTTTCCACATGTAAAACATGTGATAATTCCTCCACGGCCTCTTCCTCTACCTCGGGTATGATGAAAAGCATTGACATCAGCATAACCACCACCCTGCTCTATATGCTGCCTCCTGGACTCAGCATATTTCTGCCTCGGTTGTGAGGTTCCACCTCTTTCCACCTTACCCTGAGGTCTCTGCCATTCCTCCTTGGGCTTCTGAGTTCTATCTTGGGTAGTTGTGTTGCCTCTGGGCTGACTCCTGCCTCGCCCTCGCTGTCCTTGCTTACGGCTCAGCTTCTCCTCGGCTTTCAGAGCCATCTGGTACGCATCCTCAACTGTTTGGATGGTAACCATGCTCAATTCATCCTGAATTTCATACCTTAAACCATTCAGGTATCTCGCCACCTTCTCATCATCTCTCTCCTGATGACCTACTCGAATGTTGAGTCTGTAAAACTCCTCGATGTACTCCTTCATCGTCATCATATTCTGTCTCAGATTCTGCATTCGCCTGAACAGTGTGATCTGGTAATCCCTGGGGATGAATTTTTCTTTCATCTCGGCGATCATCCTATCCCATCTCTTAATTTTTTGTTTTCCTTTGCAGCGCCTATGAACCTACAACTCATACCACCATAAGGTTGCATGTCCTTTCAACTTAGTAACAGCGTGCCTTACCTTCTTTTCCTCTTCGATATCCTCATAATCAAAGTAGGTGTCGAGTGCTCGGATCCAATCCAGCAACTCCTCTGCATCTAGATTCCCCTCGTAGATGGGAATGTCCATTTTTGTCTTTGAGCTCATCCTAGCGATGGCTCTAATCAACCGTTTGGTTGAGGCATCCTCTGCTGAGATATCCTCTATATGTCCAGCTTCCTCTTCCACCTCGGAATCACTGAACTCTACTGCACCAGCTCCGCGTCTCTGCGCAGTCTCCATCTCCTCAAGCCTTGCTCAAAGATCTCTCATATGGCGCTCCATTTGCGAATTCCCTACCGGCCTACCTCTTCTTCGGGCATCCCTGTCTTCTCGATCAGGTGACTTCCTTTCCCTTCTAGGAGGCATGGTGTAATCCGTTTCTCTCTGCTACATGAACAAAGAGAACTCTTCTCCCGCTCTGATACCACTCTGACGCAAGCTCCGTAACCCTCATGGTCCAACCTGCTTCCACCAGGACCTTCTTTCACACAGGCCTGAAGAGTTAAAGAACTCATCCAACTCCTCTCGAGAGTTCTCTCTACCCACAGCTCTCCTTCGACGATCTCCCCTTCGCTTATCGGGAAATCAGGTTTTGCTATATCGCGAAACTCGCTGGCACACTCCTATGCAATTCAAAATCCCGAACCCCGATGGGTCAAAGGTCAACGTTCTCTTGCCTGTCAGGGGGGGTTTTCCCTTTCGGGATATCGCTGCTCACGATATCAATGCTCTGAACTTCCAAACCCCGAGTATCGAGGTACCGATTCCCCGATATAGTGCCACCTGTATTCCACTTGCTTTCGGGGTCCCACGCTGCCACGTCACCTTCGGGATTTCACGGATCGCGGATCCGTCCTACAAGATTTCTCGTTGGTCGAGAACCCCGATTCCCCGAAACCTCGATACAATGGGATCTCGTGCCACCTGTCCTTCTGAGGATCGACGGCTCCCGTTAGTTCGGGAAATCGCTCCTCGCGATCTCAAAGGTCATGAAACTCTTGCCCTCGCAAACCCTGATATGCTGATATGTGATGGCTCTTGGTTCCTCCTCTGTGAGTCCCGTCCATCGATTCTCCACCTTGAGGGTTCCTTCTGTTCCACATCTCCTCTCAGTTCGAACCTCACCTAAGTCTGTTCCCACAATGTTCACAACGGAACTATCCCTCCTGAGCTTAATTTCTCCCACTCCTTCAACTAAAGGTTGGCGCACCCCTTGCGCTCGACGTCCAATCACTCCTTTTAAGTGTTGGGTCTTCTGGACTTTGTGCACTTCCGACAACAGTAATCTATGCCTTCCTTTGCTCAAACTAGCAGCTGAAACTTCAAGTTCGACCTGCACTTCTTCTGCAAGGCTCGAACAACCCAATTCAACTTCTGGGCAGATGAGAATAAGAGTTTATCTGTTGAGCCTCATCAACACACTCTATGTAGATGAATTTGACTGCACTCTATGCAGGAATCTCCTGGCTCAAACAGAGAAACAATTGAAACTCATTCTCTTCTATCACAGACTTCAGTTAAACCTCTGAAATCACATGCACATCATATTCAAAAAGCAAATGCATACAAGAAAGAAAACATCCATGAGCATAATATCAACACATAGAAACAACACAAACCATGGAGTTGAATCAAAGACTCTCTTCTATTAATTCAATCTGTACAAGGGTGTTCTTCACAGGTTCTCTGCTTTGCTCTGCTCTTCTCTTGCTCTTGTTTGATAATTCAATGATACAAAGGAGGGTGCCTATATTCTGTTTGCCCTCTCGAATTCTCTATCTATCAAATCTACAATTAATTCCTATCTAACAACATTGAATCTATTAAATGCCTTCCTATCTATAATACAATACAAGTGCGCTTCATTACATTAACTCATTAATGCTTGGCACAACAAATATCAAGGTAAAATTCAAAAAGAAGTTTGTTGGCTTATCCAGCTGTCTTTTCTTGCTCCACGCGCTGGCTCGCTTGATGAGTGAGCGATGCTCCTACATCAGGCTCCATGAATTTTTTAGTGTGTTGAATCCATTTGTAAATTCAGAAATGGATTTTAAATAATAAAAAATAGTGATTTCTTGCAAATTCATATCACTAGATTTCAACAAAAAACCATTTAGTAGAACAGTTACAGAAGGCCTATAGGTTAATTTTGTTTATTTAATTGGTGCTAAGTGATCAGTTGGCTAACATAATGGGCGTCCCTGCTTAATTTACTTACATGGTGGAGAGGGCATTCTTAGAAGCCCTGTAGTTAACAAATAAACTAGATTTGTTGTTGTAAAGACCCACGCCATGTTTCTTGTACTATTCAATATATTTGTTTCAAAGGCATGATTACTCTGTTTGGAAAATTTATTTGACTATTTTTTCAACAAGTTGGCCATGGATCTATTCATGCCTGAATTGCAAGTGCATATTAAGAGCTTTTGTCGTGAGTTCGAGGGATGACCGTCTAGAATTCTCACACTAGACATGACACTGCCTTTCACTCAGTTTATGTTGACTTCTTGAGAATAAGAATGGGATATTGGTGCTGTGAACCCGTTGGTACCGACCTATTGTTGTGTGGGTTTTTCTGAGTATGTTGACCTTTCTTATGTAATCGATATATCACTTTTTGTTGATTGTTTTTTATTGCCAGTAAGTGCAATTGGTTGCTAGTTGTGGCTATGCCAACTAAGATTAGATCTATTGTGGAGGAGATCTAGGAATACTTAGACTAGAAGACCAGATCAAGTTGTTCATAGAGTTGTTTGGGATTCTCTGGAATTCACGACAGACAAAAGAGCCCTTGTCAAAAATGTTGTTTTGTTGGATGGATGGTAGTTTTGATTAGATTCCATCAATGTATTTCCAAGGTTAAATTGCAGCCAGGGAGAGGAGTTAATGGTTGTCAATGGTGTATATTCTACGTGTAGAGGTGCAACATTTTGTTTGGACATGTCTTGTTAATTGGTGTACATTTTGTTTTGGCTCAATTGTTGCACATGGGATTGTACAAAGGATTCATATCTCTGTTGAAGGACTAAAGCTAAGAGTGGGTATATTATGTGATAAACCTATTTTTATTTTGTCGGTGATCCAAATAAAGGAAGCATGCAAAATCATAGTTTCTCTGGATGCTAAATTTATGCATGTCAACTTAATATGTGATGTGATGCGATGTTTGTTACAATTGACTCCTCTAATAGTTACTAATTACTAGTGTCAAGTATAGGAGATTCAAGACAAAGTTTAGACAATGATGTTGACATTGTAGATGTCAAA
>ML799290.1:52164-64558 GCA_009831015.1 Picea engelmannii
TGGTGATCATTTGATTTATTTGGTCTTGTATGTGGATGACATGTTGCTGATAGGAAACAACAAGGAGATTATCTAGGATGTGAAAACTCAGGTGTCCTCTAAATTCGACATGAAGGATCTTGGTGCTTCAAATTTCATTTTGGGCATGGAAATTAAAAGAGATAAAAAAAAGAGGAAACTCTGGTTAATTTAGAGAAAATATGCCGAGACAATATTTCAGAGGTTTAATATGTAGGAATGTAAACCGGTCAAGGTTCCTATTCTTGTTGGTGTAAAGTTATATGCGAATCAGTGTCCCAAGACACATGAAGAAGAGGAGGACATGTCTCATGTTCCATATGCGAGTGCAGTTGGCAGTTTGATGTATGCAATGGTCTGTACTAGACCGTACATTGCACATGCAGTGAGAGTATTGAGCAGGTATATGTCAAAACGAAGGAAGGAGCATTGGACAACAGTAAAAAGGGTTTTTCAGGTATTTTTGTGGCACTGCTAGCTATGGATTGTGCTACAAAGGAAGACTAGGATTGGACAGAGTCGTTGATATACATGGTTTTGTGGATGCAGAATGGGATGGATATTTGGATCATAGGAGATATACAAGAGGGTATGGGTTTAACATGTTTTGAGGAGAAATAAGTTGGATGAGAAAAAGACAAGCTGTAGTGTCACTTTCAACTACAGAATCTGAATAAATGGCAACCACTCATGCAAGTAAGGAAGCAGTATGGTTACAAAGATTGTGTTCAGGTATTGGGTTGGTACAACAAGCTGCAAGGATAGAGTGTCACAGTCAGAGTGCAATTTTTCTGGAAAAGGAACCCTGCTTATCATTCAAAGACAAAGAACATTGATGTTCAATATCACTTTGTGAGAGACATGATTGAATAAAATAAAGTATCATTGATGAAGGTGGACACTTTGAAGAATATTGCAGATTCATTAGAAAAATCTGTGAGAACTGAGAATTTCTTTTGGTGTAGAGGATCCATGGGCATTGCTACCCTGGATTGTTGACTATGTAACCCTATAACCCCCTGTGTGCAAAGAAAACAACAAGTTGGAGAATGTTGTGTATGTGTTATATTCTTTGCACGAGTAGTAGTGCTTGAGCATCTGCACTGGGCGCGTAGGGGGGTTAGAGGGGGGGGGTTTCGGGGGTAGCGCCTATGGAAAAAAGAAAATCTCCTTGGGAAACGTGTCACCTACCTCAAGAAACGTGTGATGTATTTAGGTGGTTTTTCGGCACATGGTTTTTGCTGATAGTTTTCTATTTTCGGTTAAGGAATTAAGGTTTTGGACTAATCTAGGTCATTGGGTTAGGTTTTTGAATGCCGCTAGCTCCTATATGTATATTGTATTGTAAACAATGTAACACAATGAATGAATATAACATATGTTGGTTTTCCCAGTTTGGGTTTCTAGGGGAAAATTCTCTGTGTAATGTTTGTATTTGCCATTATATCTTTTCTGTTATTTTATGAATATCTATTTACAGTAGACATTGTACAAGGTTATAATTTATAGCAACAAAGAGAATACAATTAGCATGAGGATAAGTTACTATGTAGAAAGATACATAGTATCTACATACAGTAAAATAGGTGAAAAGTAGTAGAACAAGTAGAACAAATATACACACAATAAATGAAATACTAAACACTGGAATATGAAATAAAAGTAGAGGTACACACCTTTGTAAATCCTCTACATTCGCGACAAAGATTCCATTGTCTTCTCTAGCCACTTTGTTTGTTTAAATGTAGAAATGCAGAAAAATACAATGGACATGAAGGAATTTGGTATGCAGGAAGACATGCAAAAAAAATAAATAGAGTTCGATTTATTTCAATGTAGCGGCATAGAAAATACAAAGGACATGAAGATAAGTTATTATTTAGGAAGATACACAATATCTACATACAATAAATTAGGTGAACATATATACAAACAATAAATGAAATACAAAACAATAGAATATGAAATAACAATACAAGCATGTACCTTTGTATCTCCTCTTCTATACCTGTGGTAAAGAATCATTTGTTTTCTCCAGCTATTTTATTTGTTTCAATGTGGGAATGTGCAAAATACAATGAACATGAATGGAAGATCGTATGCAGGGGAGAATAAGTAATATGTACATACACTAAATGAGAATCAACAAATAGAATAAAAGATAGTTAGAAACATGAACGTTTGTTTTTCTCCATCCATGGTTATAATTATATAAAGTCTCTCCTCCCCAAAATATATTACAAGCCATAAAATATTAAGAAATTGCATGGCCATARTTGAATGATTTTGGTTTTCTGCAGCAAAGTATCTAGATATGCTTTGAGACATGGAAATATAATTTTGTAGTATCTTTGGAGTACATCTCATATTTCAAGTACAAGACAAATTGTATCATGGTCACACAAGTCTGTGTACATGATAAAGAGATTGTATTGTGATATGGCACATTTCACCATATATGGTTAATAAGTGTGTCTTGCACATGTTTTATCTTAACAAAAAGACAATGAACATTGTAATTGCACATGTAGTTGTCCAATTATTTTGTTATGCCACTATTTTGTATCATGTCAACACTGAAGTATCATAGAATGATAATGGTTTCGTCCAAATGTAAATGGTGTGATTCATTTGAGAACACATTGATTATGCTAGCAATGTTGCATGCCAAACATCATAGAAACTGAATACTGCAATTTGCAATCCACATAACACCACTCTTGCTAGCACCATCTTCGTATCCTTTTCTTCTATAAGAGAATTTTGCAAAGACATGTAGGTATCGTCCAGAGGTAGGAAAAAGAATTGGAGCAAAATTTAAGAGCAGGATAGGCGGGAAAGGGACAGACGTCATATATCGACTTCTCCAGACACAACAAATGATATAACTGCAAGTCCACTTGCGATTGTAGGACCTGAACACCGCAAAGTGAAAAAAAAAAACAACTCCAACTGTCGTCGCAGGACCCCAACCTTACAAAGCCAAAGTAAAAAAAAAGAAAAAATCAAGCAACAAACCAACAAACAAGCACGATCAGGCTCAACTGCAGCCCCAGGACCTCAAACTTGCAAACTTGAGCCAAACAACATCAACAACCGACGAACCAACGAATAAGCAATAACCACTAAACTAGTAAACAACATATGTATCTCCAATGATCACCAAACTGCAGTCCAAGCACAGAAGGAACCAAAAACATACGACGAGCATGCCAGTAGAAATAATCAAACATTCTTACTTGCAAACTGCAAATAGTAAACAACAAATAATGAATAGAAATGAAACTATGGCATCGAAACTTACTCCGAAATGATGAACGACAAAAGCACAGATTGAATTGTGGGTGCAACACTTGGACTCCACAAAGTAAAGAAAAAAACAGATCCAAATGCGCATGCAGGACCCCAACCCTGGAAAGTTGAAGTAAACAAAAGAAAGCAACAAGCATCAACAGGTCCAACCGTAGGCGGAGGTCCTCAACCTTCCAAATTTGAACCAAACAACAACAAGCAACAACCGACGAACCATGAAACAAGAAGCACCCATCAAACCAACAAACAATGTATGTATCTTCAATGATGACCAGATCGCATTACAATCTTAGAAGAAGTATGAAACATACAATGGCTATGCAACTGACGGTGGACAACAATATTGTCCAAATTCACTACAACATTGTATGGAAAAATTCAAGGAAAAATATACTATGAGAAGTCTATTTAGGTAAACATTTAAGGGAGGCTATCAAGTTGTTTAAAGGACTCGCGGTATGCAAACATTTAAGATGCCATGCTTGTTGCAATACCTCGCTCTATGCTCTAAACCTTTGGCATGTAAACATTTCAAGTCAACAAATTATCAATGACTATAATCCCTCTACTTCTTGACAGAGATTAATAATAATAAAAAAATTAATAATAACATATAAAGTTTTTTTTATTATATAAACAATAATGTTTTTACTTCTATAATAAAAATAATACAAATGATGCCAAAATTTATATTTTGGACAGGGACTAATAAATATAAATATAAGAGTACAAAATATCCATAATAAATATAAAAGTGTCTGATAATAAATATCCATAATAAATATAAATAAATATCCATTGCCAATTATCGGATGGCTGATGGCTCGTTCTACAGAATCGAGATCTTGTACTGACCCAACACAATTGAAATTAACGGATGGAAGGGCGACTGCAGTGGAATCCATTGTCACTTCTGGAGGACGGACATCCTCTACTTTACCTTTACTTTTATTTGACAGACGGACACCAACTGATGTCACTTTGGTTAGGTCACTCTATACACCTTCCCATCAACATAATGATTATCACAGCCACATGATTGTGGGTGATGAATGTCTAAAGACTTACCAAGTGCAGAACTTGACAATAAGGTGTTTTATACATCTTTGTTAATTAGGTAAATGTAGTAATCATTGATAATGGCAATAAAATATTAATCATATTAAGTAAATGTGTAAAAGTAAATAAGGAAATCTAAACATTAAAAATGCAAGAAAATTATAAACATAAAATCTCATTCATTGATTTAAAAAGATTAAAAATATGTCAACATCTTCAATTACTAACCATAATAAATTTAGTTTTTATAACTAAAAAATCATTAATTATAAGCATCTTCAATACGTATACCCTTTCACCATAATAGTAGTTATACGTATACCCTTTCACCGTAATAATAGTTATCACAGGTTTCTATTAATATTCGATAATCCCCATGCCCATTTCATTCTCGCTCTTCACTGTCAGCTTTTCTTCAACATGACGTCCTCCTCCAAGCATAAGCTCATGTTCTTCATCCTCCTCTCACTTCAGCTCTCGGCGATATTGTCTCAGAACATTAATGGAATCTCCATGGCTCTTCACACGAAGATGAACCTCAATAGTTGAACATTAATGGAATCTCCATGGCTCTTCACACGAAGCAGACTGTATTTCATGGGCTCCGGGGGTATGTACCTCAATAGTTGGACTCCTGATTTTATCTCTGAAAGTGATATTCCTAATGTTGTTCATGTCTGGGTTCGCCTCCCTTTCCTCCCTCTGCATTATTGGAATAATGAAACTATCTGATCTATAGGAAACACACTTGGGAAGTTCATAGATCAGGTAGAACCTAAAGATGGCCTTCAAGCTTGTGCGCGCATCTGTGTAGACGTGGATCTAGAAAAAGGTCTACCTGAAGCTATCAATCTCACCCTCGATAAATGGAATTACCTGCAACAAGTTGATTACGAACAACTTCCCTTCAAATGAAAAATATGTCATGAGTATGGTCATTTTATGAAGCATTTCCCTAAATCACCCACTGAAATCCCGACTGAAGAAGCTAAACAGTGGCAGCAACCCAAAAATAAAAAGCAGCAAAGACAGGACGTGAACACTAAAGCCATCCTCATGCCCGCCCACCTAATACCACGCCTGATCCTGCTCCTTCTAGAAAGATCCCGATTCAAGATCCTCCTAGAGAGGAGTCGGCCCCCTTGCACCGATCCCCCCCTTTAACCCATCCCCCCGAGTCATCGACCCCACCCTCCGCTCAACCTTCTCCCTCTCATCAGGCCTCTCATCCTGAGGAGGACGATCTAGATCAAATCTTGGAAGAAAACTTAGATTCTAATTCACTCGCATCCCCCATCAAAAAAGTGGGTAGAAAGACAAACCTGCATAAAAGAGAAGCTTCGGTCAGGAAGGAAATCGAACTTGGGAAACAATCAACCTTGGACCAGCATACCAGGAAGGAAGAAAGGCAGACCAGGAACCAGAGCAGACCCAACCCCCATAAAGGGGGAAACCCTAAACCTACTAAATGATAAAAGTGATCTCTTGGAATTGCAGAGGACTAGGGAGTCGACACAAGCTCTCGCTAATACATGATCTTATTAAAGCAGAAAATGTGGTGTACCATTTTCACTACCGAGGTCTCCAAACCTCTCAATTACCATTCTATACATGGATGTTTACATAATTTGTACAGGGATTATAACCACATGCATTTAACAAAATTAAACACACTTAATTCTCAGAGTAAAATATATAAGTTACTGTTACCATTAACAAACCATAGCATTCAACAGTAAATCATTTACACACAACGAAAAACATGATACATAAACAACAACAGAGTTAAAGCATAATTCTGATACTTATCTTTGAACAACATTAGAATTCACCAACCAAGTGCATGCCTTCCACGAACCTCCCAGCCTTAGACCACACTATTCATCATCTCAACAGTGGGTCACCCCCGAGCTGGGACTGAGCTCCACCCCAAGGCAAGGAATCCTAGGCTAGGCTGAGGTTATAGGGAAGATAACACATACACATCACCAGGAAGAAAGCTCTCCCAGGAATCTCCCACACTCACTGCCCACAGACCCTCATTCCCCACATGCCTGTTCCAGCCTAGGAGAGTGCACCTTCTCTGTCACCTAGAAAGTCCTTCGATTGCCAGTCTCCCTTACCTTGGGTTACATGAACAGACCGGACCAGAATTCTCTGGGCTCTATGGCAGCTACAGGGTTCCTTCCAGGAGCTCTCTCCTTCCTCTGCGCACTCTCTCATATGGAGGAGTCGCTCACAGGACAACAAGCCTCACGCAGTCCAGCATTGCATGGTCACAACAATCCACAGGGAACACAGACACATGATTTCTCAAACCGGTTCAGCAATCACAGGATGATCTCACGGTGATGATTTCGGAACAGGCTCCACACACAGGCTAGCTCCGCATTTTCCAAACAACCAAAGGATTCTTCCACTCGAGTTCAACACAGGGATTCTGGATTAGGAATGCGCTCCTAGGTTTGCCTAGAATAGACACAGACTCACAACTTGGGACATAGGTGTACACGGTTTCTTCAGACAAACACAGGCTTAACGGCTTCAGAGATGAATTAGAGTAATCTGGCAGATGGCGTACCGATTCTCCGCTCAGAGGTTCCCGTCAGAATGGAGAGAAGATCCCTCTCATGGCTTACTTCCTCCATTTTATTTGCATGCACCAGGGTTGACACTTGTCACCCTGGGAACTGCATGCGTACCACAACGTGCATCCCCTTTTGCATGTTCCCTCCCTTGCCAGGAACTTAGGATAAACATAAATGCACATGTCTCTTTTTGAAATAATATTAAAATATTATTTCCCAGGCTTAAGCTTCTAGGCTTATCCCCTAGGCTCATCACTCAGCCCCTTTCCTACCTTCCAGCTCCTAGTTCCTTTCCCACTCTATGGACGCTCAGTCCCCGATCACTCATTCATCGTGGTCGGTCTGCACTGGCAGTGTTTATATTTTATTAATTGATCTGCATACATACAAGTACATCAATAGGGTCCTGGCCTTCAATACTTAGGCTCCCTGGCCTATCAAAACACATAAGCCTACAGCTTATGGAAAACTTGGCTCACCAGCCTATAGAACACATTTACAATTCTTTGCATATAGCATGATCTGTAACGGGGCTCGGCCTTGGGGACACTACAATCCCCCTCCCCTTATTTTTGCACTGTCCTCAGTGCAACTTACACTGTCTCTGCAAGTCTTTCAAAATTTTCAAAAAGATGCGGGTACTCTGCCCGCATTACTTCTTCATGTTCCCATGTCGCGTCCTCAGGACCGTATGATGCAGGAGCATCTCTCCATGCCAGCCAGTCAGCCACGTCAGCGCACACTCATGCAGGGCTGAAAGGGAGGCGCAACCTCATTTTGAATTTGAATTGAATGTAAATAAATGTCTTAGGCTGGTGAGCCATGAATTCCATGTCTTTGCACAGGTTGTAGATAATATAGGCATTTATTATAGATCGGCTGAGATCTAGTTTTGGATAGCAGACTAGACAGTCCATTGATTGTAAATCAATAGGGTAGGTAAATCCTGGAGGGAAGCGCTCGATTGAGTCGCCTCATGTAAAAGAGATTTGGAGATCTCATTTGAAAGAGTTGGGTAGTATAATCTGCATGTAGAGCAGAGGATACAAGAGAGAGCTCGGGGAACACCTTGTAAAATATACAGGCATTTTCCATTATTAATACAGAGCAGTTTTTCCTGCACCAGTCTGTCATTATATGCATGTCTGTATGTGTATGTTCTTTATATGCTGCAATTGCGTATTGTTATCATGTAATTGCAGGGAGTGTGTTTGATTTCAGGTTTGAGAGGTCTTTGAGGGTTCATGCCATGAGGGTGTGACAGAGTGTTGAGACTCTGAATACTGGTGCACAGAGGGGGAACTTCTGAACTCGTGAGGAGTCAGACAGAGATGTGCGGAAGTATAAGCCTGGAATCATCAACTCAGAAAGAAGGAGGACTTTGGGGTTACTGAACACCTCAATAGTCAGAGCAGTGTTACTGAGTCATTGTTGTGGAAAAAACCTCTACTGGGAGTTCTGTAAGAGCTCTACCAAGAGGGTATTGAGTGTATATGAGGAAAGAACTTTGTTGTGAGTTCAGAAAGACCAAAATCCTGTGATGATTCTGAGGGGCTCCGTCTGGAGGACGTTGAGGAAGGTTGTAGACAAACACGAGGAGGAAGGAACTCTTTGAGTTCTATCATCCGAAGGAAGCATCCACCGAGGGAGATTTTACTGGGTTACTAAATACCCATAGTACTCAGCAATAGGTGGCTTGAGTTGGAAGACTACCAGGGATATCGTATTCTCCATCTGAGGGAGAGAGAGGAAGATAAGTTTCAATTGTTTCTCAGTCTGAGCTAGGAGATTCCTGCATAGAGTGCAGTTGAATTCCTCCGCATAGAGTGCGTTGAGGAGGCTCACAGTTAAAATCTTATTCTCATCGACCCAGAAGTCGAATTGGGTTGCTCGTGTCGTGCAGGTGGAGTGCAGACCGAGGTTGAAATCTCAGCAGTAAATATGAGAAAAGAAAGGCGTGGGTTACTATCACAGTGAGTGCACATAGTCCGGAAGAACTCAACACTTTGATAATTGTTGAAGTCCGAGCGTGAGTAGGAGGTGAGCGCAAAGCTATCTGAAGGAGTCGGAGAAAATTAAGCTCAGGAGGGATAGTTCCATGGTGAAGACTTTGGGAACAGACCCAGGAGGAGCGCGAATTGAGAGAAGCTTTGGACCAGGAGATCTCCAAGAGGAAGAATCAACGGACAGGATTCGCGGAGGAGAATCGCGAAATCCCAGGGATCGTTGGATCATGGAGAAGCTGCAAGGAGTTTAACCCTTGGGCGCAGGAGAGAACCGACCATCGAATTTTGGCACATCGGGGTTCAGGCTTCGGCGATTGTAAAGGCAAGAGGTTCATTTCCTTTTGAAATCGTGAATAGTGATTTCCCGATTTAACGGGAGCCGTCGATTGTGACGAGGATAGGTGGCACGTGATCCCATCATATCGGGGTTCGACGTTCGGAGTTTTCGACATCACAAAACTCTTGCATCGTGGATCCACGATCCGTGAAGTCCCGAAGAGGATGTGGCAGCGTGGGACCCCAGGTACTAGTAGAAGACAGGTGGCGCGATCTCGGAGAATCGGCACCTCGGCACTCGGGGTTTTGAAATACGGAGTGTTGACGTCGCAAAGGGCGATTTCCCGATAGTGCAAGTGGAGGACAGGCGTCAGGACGTTAAGCCATATGAGGAGGCATTGACAAGTGGCGTTAGCTCAAAGATAGGGAAACCCCCGATATCCGAGGACATTGACCCTTTGACCATCGGGATTCGGGGAAGTGAAAGACCCGATCTCGTGAGCGCTGAACTCGCGAACTCGCGAGTCCCGAGTTCCGAAGATAGGGACATCTGTGGGTCAGGAACTACCGAGAGGAGTTGGAAGAGTCTTAGACTCTTCGGGCCTGTGAGAGAATGAGAAGGTCCTAGTGAGAGCAGGGTGGAACCGTGAGGGTTTAGAGCATCGCTCTGTGTCAAGTGGTATCAGAGCCGGAAATTCTTGCTTGTATATTTCAGGCAGGAAGAGACAGAGGAGCGGAAGAAGAAAGAGTTATTGAAGACTCTGTAGGCGATTGATTGCAGGTAAGCAACAGTCCATAGATAGTCAGCAGGACTGTAGGAGGATGAAGCTAAGCACTCAGGATTGCTGGAGTGACAGCAGCAGATCTGTCGAGGGGACAGATAGACACAGCAAAATGGCTATTGAAGACCATAGAAAGGAAAGAAAGGCAGAAAAGCTTGCAGAGGAAGCAAAAATGACTAGAGACCTTTATGAATTAAAAGTAGACATAGAGAAGATGGAACTGCGGATGCGGCAGGATAGGAGGAGGAGACGACTGCGCGAATTGCAAATGGAGAAGGCAAAAGCGAAATGGCCAGTCAAGCAGCTGATGGTCATAAGACAACGTAGGTTGTTGAAAAGATGGCGGAGGTATGCTGAGAACCTCAGTGCCACAGAAGAAGACATGATTTGTTACTGTTGGCTAGAGACATGACAAAGTCTCGATGGCAATAATGATGATGATTGGAATAAATTGGAATCAACTGATGGTTTCAAATACTGTCAGTTGGGCAGAAAAGAAGAAATTCCAGTTTGCCAGGAGGGCAACGAATTGGGATCAGTTGAGGATCTCAAAGACTATCGTGAGGACAGCCAAGGTTGGGCATTGATCAGAGATCTCTGCAAGGTCTCGAAGACTGCCATGAGGGCAGTGAAAGCATTGAAGACTGCCAAGAGGGCAGTGGAAGCGTACTAAGCTGCTTGGAGGGCAGGGATGAAAAACTGAGACTATCTGAGAGTCTCTTGGATTCAAGGGAGAGTTCAATTCAGCAAAGGTTGCTGATGAAGATGGGATCGGTTGATCTCATAATCTGCCAAGGAAGCGGTGGAAGCATCCCATATTGCCAGGTGCACAGGGATGAGCAGATAAGAACATCTGTGGGTCTTAGTAACTCAGAAGTGAGTTGGAATCAGCTACGACAGCTGACAGAGCAAGTGGGCTCAAGGATGAATGTGGATCAGCAGATGCAGCTGACAGAGGAGGAAGGTCAGAACGATATTCTGATGGTTGGGGGAATACAAGTATTCCTACCGTCTGCCCAAGAGGGGGCAGAAAATTCAGTTGTAGATATAGCAGCAGCAGCAGAGCAGTCACCGCAGGAGATGACTGTCAGAAAAGAAAGGAAATTGGAGCAGGTATCTGAGACTGCCCAAGTGGATGAAGAGAAGAATGAGTGTTATGAGGAACAGCTCAACAAATTCAGCCAGCAAGTTGAGCGAGCTGCAGCATTTGAGCTGACAGCAAAAGAAACAGAAGAAGAAAACGAGCATTTCGAGGAATGGCTCGACATATTCAGCACTAGAGCTGAAGAGACTGCAATGTGGGGGTTTGCAGCAGAAAATGAAGAAGGTGAGCATTCGGTGGAATGTCTCAGTGATTTTAGCCAGGAAGCTGGAAGAGCTGTAGCACTGAGGCTAACAGTAGAAAAAGAAGTCGAAAAGGAAGAGGAGCATTCTGAGGAATGGCTCAGCGTTTTCAGCCATGAAGTTGAAGACAATGCAACAGAGGGGGTTGCAGAAACAGAGAATGAAGACACAGACAACATATGTCTTGCAGAGCTATGGGAGTAGATTGAATCCCTAGAAGACAGGGTGAAAGTGCAGGGCATGCACATCCAACAGGTGAGGTTGGAAACAGATGAGGATGGCATGGGAGATCATGATGATCAGTCACATGGCCAAACATTTTTGCAGCTGTGGAGACTGCAACAGAAAAACCAGCCACTGGAGAAGCTGGATGAAGAAATCAAGGAGATCATGGAGCTGATGTTGAAATCAACAGACACTGCCAGCAAGGAGAGGTTGAGCAGAAGGAAAGCAGTAGCAACGCAGCGGAAGCGGCAGCAACAACAACCGAATGGAGTAGGTGAAAAGCTCCACAGACTTGTTTGGGACCCAGGTGGATTCCAACAATTACAGGGGAAGCTCATGAGTAGGAGCTCATGATTTTTGCAGCTGTGGAGTATGATGCAGGAGCATCTCTCCATGACAGCCAGTCAGCCACATCAGCGTGCACTCATGCAGGGCTGAAAGGGAGGTGCAGCCTCATTTTGAATTTGAATTGAATGTAAATAAATGTCTTAGGCTGGTGAGCCATGAATGCCATGTCTTTGCGTAGGTTGTAGATAAGATAGGCATTTATTATAGATCGGCTAAGATCTAGTTCTGGATAGCAGACTAGACAGTCCATTGATTGTAAATCAATAGGGTAGGGTAGGGAAGCACTCGATTGAGCCGCCTCATGTAAAATAGATTTGGAGATCTCATTTGAGAGAGTTGGGTAGTAGAATCTGCATGTAGAGCAGAGGATCCAAGAGAGAGCTCGGGGAACACCTTGTAAAATATACAGGCATTAGCCATTATTAATACAGAGCAG
>ML799290.1:64907-77484 GCA_009831015.1 Picea engelmannii
ACACCTCAATAGTCAGAGCAGTGTTACTGAGTCACTGTTGTGGACAAAACCTCTACTGGGAGTTCTGTAAGAGCTCTACCAAGAGGGTATTGAGCGTATATGAGGAAAGAACTCTGCTGTGAGTTCAGAAAGACCAGAATCCTATGATGATTCTGAGGGGCTCCGTCTGGAGGACGTTGAGGAAGGTTGTAGATAGACACGAGGAGGAAGGAACTCTTTGAGTTCTATCATCCGAAGGAAGCATCCACTAAGGGATCTTTTACTGGGTTACTGAATACCCAGAGTACTCAGCAATAGGTGGCTTGAGTTGGAAGACTACCAGGGATATCGTATTCTCCATCTGAGGGAGAGAGAGGAAGATAAGTTTCAATTGTTTCTCAGTCTGAGCCAGGAGATTCCTGCATAGAGTGCAGTTGAATTCCTCCGCATAGAGTGCGTTGAGGAGGCTCACAATTAAAATCTTATTCTCATCGACCCAGAAGTCGAATTGGGTTGCTCGTGTCGTACAGGTGGAGTGCAGACCGAGGTTGAAATCTCAGCAGTAAATCTGAGAAAATAAAGGCGTGGGTTATTGTCACAGTGAGTGCACATAGTCCTGAAGAACTCAACACTTTGATAATTGTTGAAGTTCGAGCATGAGCAGGAGGTGAGCGTAAAGGTATCTGAAGGAGTCAGAGAAAATTAAGCTCAGGAGGGATAGTTCCGTGGTGAAGACTTTGGGAATAGACCTAGGAGGAGTGTGAATTGAGAGAAGCTTTGGAGCGGGAGATCTCCAAGAGGAAGAATCAACGGACAAGATTCGCGGAGGAGAATCGCGAAATCCCGGGGATCGTTGGATCATGGAGAAGCTGCAAGGATTTTAACCCTTGGGCGCAGGAGAGAACTAGCCATTGAATTTCAGCACATCGAGGTTCAGGCTTCGGCGATTGCAAAGGCAAGAGGTTCATTTCCTTTTGAAATCGCGAATAGCGATTTCCCGATTTAACGGGAGCCGTCGATTGTGATGAGGACAGGTGGCACGCGATCCCATCATATTGAGGTTCGGCGTTCGGAGTTTCCGACATCACAAAACTCTTGCATCGTGGATCCAGGATCCGCGAAGTCCCGAAGAGGACATGGCAGCGTGGGACCCCAGGTACTAGTGGAAGAAAGGTGGTGCAATCTCGGAGAATCGGCACCTCGGCACTCGGGGTTTTGAAATACAGAGTGTTGACATCACAAAGGGCGATTTCCCAATAGTGCAAGTGGAGGACAGGAGTCAGGGTGTTAAGCCATATGAGGAGGCATTGACAAGTGGCGTTAGCTTGAAGATAGGGAAACCCCCGATATCCGAGGACGTTGACCCTTTTACCATCGGAATTCGGGGAAGTGAAAGACCCGATATCGTGAGCGCTGAACTCGCGAACTCGCGAGTCCCGAGTTCCGAAGATAGGGACATCTGTGGGTCAGGAACTCCTGAGAGAAGTTGGAAGAGTCTTAGACTCTTCGGGCCTGTGAGAGAATGAGAAGGTCCTGGTGAGAGTAGGGTGGAACCATGAGGGTTTAGAGCATCGCTCTACGTCACCGTACCAGGTCCACTGGACCTTTACAAGACCTATAGCTCGATTCCGGAGCTGCTTGTTTTTCCTGTCCAATATGCGCACAGGACGCACTTGCAGTACATTTTCTGGTTCCACCTGAATCACAGTCCAATCAATAACATGATTAGCATCAGGTACATATTTCTTAAGTAGTGAAACATGAAACACATTATGTACAGTCATAGATGCAGGTAATGCAAGCATGTATGCAACTGGCCCAATCCTTTCTAGGATCTCAAATGGCCCACAAAATCTTGTTGCCAACTTGGCGCAACTTCCCAATTTCAGGGAACTCCTGTTAGTTTTCACTTTTCGGAAAACATGGTCACCCACATTGAATTCTTTATGGGTTCTGTTACTATCAGCGTAACTTTTCTGCCTGTCCTGAGCAGTTTTCAAATTCTGTTTGATTTTGATCATTTGATCTTCCATTTCTTTGAGTAGTTCTGGTCCAACTACTGCTCTGTCAGCTGGATTATCCCAGCTCACTGGAGTGTCGCACTTTCTTCCATAAAGTTCTTCGAATGGGCTCATCTTCAGAGATGCATGGTACCCATTATTGTAAGCGAATTCTACCAAATGCAGGTAGTCTTCCCACCTGGATGGTTTATCCATCACATACATTCTCAGCATGTATTCTATTACTTTGTTTACTCTCTCTATCTGTCCATCATACTTGGGATGATATGTTGTACTGAAGTTCAGATTCGTTCCGAATCCCTTGAACAGTCCTCTCGAGAAATTCGAAGTGAATTTTGGGTCCCTATCAGACACAATTGTCTTAGGAATTCCATGCAAGCGTGCAACTTATTTTAAAAAGATATCAGCAACATCTGCTGCTTTGTGGGTGGTTTTCAATGGAATAAAATGGGCAGCTTTAGTAAGCTTGTCCACCACTACCATGATTGAATCATGTTGCTTGCTTGTTCTGGGCAATCCTGTGATAAAATCCATGGTTACCACATCCCATTTCCACTCAGGAATAGGTAAAGGTTGCAACAACCCTGTTGGGTGTCTGTGCTCAACCTTGACCTTCTGGCATTCCATACATCTGGCGATGTATTCAACAATTTCCTTCTTCATACCTGGCCAAAAATAATGGCTTTTGACTACTGCCACAGTCTTTTGATATCTAGGATGACCAACATAAGTCACATTATGCATTTCTTTTAGAATTGCCATCTTCAATTCTCTGTCATTAGGTACATACACTCTGTCTTTATGTAGAAGTAGACTATCAGTTCCCAAGGCATAACTTTCCTTGGTTTGTGGTTTCTCATTCTGCTGTAGCTTTGCTACCAGTTTTTGTACTGCAAATCAGCATTTGCATCTTCAAGAATTCTGTCTTTCAACTCAGTTCTGTACATGCTAATGGATGTAGAATGTAATTCATGCACTTTTCTACTGAGTGCATCAGCCACTTTATTATCTTTCCCTTTGATATGCCTGATGTCAAAGTCATATTCGCACAGAAATTCCAGCCATCTAATTTGCCTGGAATTTAAAGTTGGCTGATCAAATAAATACTTCAGACCATTGTGGTCTGTTCTCATCTCGAATTTCTTTCCCATGAGATAATGTCTCCATTTCCTCAATGCATGGACAACTGCTGCCAGCTCTAAATCATGAGTGGCATAATTCTTTTCATGCTCTTTCAACTTTCGGGATTCATAACAAATTACAGATCCCTCTTGGTTGAGAACTCCTCCCAGCCCTTCCTTACACACATATGTGCACACTACGTAATCCTTACTTGGATCAACAATCTTTACGATTGGAGCACTAGTGAGCAGTTGCTTCAATTGTTGGAAGATGCTCTCACATACATCAGTCCTCTGGAACTTCTTCTCCTTCCTTTGCAAAGAAGTGAGAGCATGAGCTATCCTTGAAAATCCGGTTATGAACCTCCTATAATAACCTTCCAGACCCATAAAGGATCTAACTTCTGTCACATTTCTTGGCGCTGGCCACTCTTGAATGGCCTGTACCTTCTCAGGATCCACAATGATCCCTTTTTCAGAAATAATGTGACCCAGATAATGAATCTGTTTTTGGTAAAATGAGCACTTGCTCAGTTTTGCATACAGCTGGTGTTCTTTCAACACCTACAACACCATTCTAAGATGTTGTTCGTGTTCTTCATCTATTTTGGAATACACCAAGATATCGTCCAAGAAGACTATGACGAACTTGTCCAAATACTTTTTGAATACTCCATTCATTAAGCACATGAAAACAGCAAGCACGTTGGACAGTCCAAACGGCACCACAGTGAACTCATAATGACCGTACCTTGTTCTGAAGGAAATCTTGCTGATGTCTTCATCTTTTATCCTCAGTTGATGATACCCAGATCAAAGATCTATTTTCAAAAATACTTTTGCATCCTTCAACTGAACAAAAAGATCATCAATCCTTGGCAGAGGATATTTATTCTTGACAGTGACTTTATTCAACTGTCTAAAGTCAATGCACAGCCTCATCGTCCCATCTTTCTTCCTCACATATAGGACTGGGGCTCCCCAAGGTGACATGCTGGGATGAATGTAGCCTTTCTTTAATATCTCTTCGAGCTGCAGTTGCAACTCTTTCAGCTCTGGTGTGCTCATCCTATAAGGAGCTTTCGAAACTGGAGCTGCTCCAGGCGTCAAATTTATAGAAAAATCGATGTCCCTCTTCGGAGGTAGTCCAGGCACCTCCTGAAACACGTCCTCAAACTCTTTGAGTACCCTGTGGTCTTCAATATTCGAGACCACATTTTGGAATACTTCTCCCACTCGGGCTGCAAATAATTGACAGCCTTTCCAGTAACATTTCTTCAACTGCATAGCTGAGATTTCCCTCACCGCCACGGCTTTGGGAATTCCTTGGACTGTTACCTGATTTCCCTCTTCGTTCAGACATGTGAACCTCTTGTTTCGACAATCCAGAAGGGCATGGTGTTGGTCTAGCCAGTCCATCCCAATTAAGCAATCATATAAGCCTAAAGGCAAAATGTTCAATTCAGCCTTAGTGCTCATTCCTTTCGTGTCCACTGAACATGACTTAACCAATTCAATGACCTTCCTCTTGGTCCCTATGGCTAACTGCACTAACCAAGACTTATCATGTTTTCTCTTCATTAGATTCAAACTTTCCACCACCCTAGGATCTACATAACTATGGCTAGCCCCTAAATCAATCAAAATAACAAGTGGTCAGTTGTTGATCATACCTTCCACTTCAATCATGTGTGATTGAAATTCTGCTTGCTTGTTGTCTAGAGCCGCGTAGATCCTCGACATTCTGCTGCCCATATCCTCCATTGTTTCAGCTTGCTGAACATCATGGACAGTTCTTGCTTTGTCTTTTCTGTGGGGGCAGTCTCTATACATATGATTCCCTTTACAACCCCAACACTCCATGGGTGGATGCCTTGTCATCTGTTCACTCCCTTCAACTTTCCTGGGTTCTTTAAAAGATGACTATCCCCAAGGACTGTTTCTGAAAAAGGAAGGTTTGCTTCCCTTCTGCCTCTGTTCTTTCTTAAACCTCTTCTGGTTATCCCAAGCCTTCCAAAAGGTAGTATTTTCTATCTGCTGTTCATATAGGCATTTCAACCTTCTTATGGTTTCTTCCATGGTCTTAGGATCATCGTATTGAATTTTGTCACCAATAGAAGGTGGCAGTCCACTCAGATACCTCTGGATTTTGATAGCCTCATCTTTGATGAATGGAACATACTTCAACAGTTCCAGAAAACTTTGCTCATACTCATCAATGGTCATGCTTCCTAGGTTGAGTTCGAAGAACTCTTTCATCTTTCTATCATAGTATCTTTTAGTCAGGTATTTCTTCTCGAAATACCTCTTGAATTCCTTCCAAGTGACCTCTTTCTCTTGAATGTGCTGCACCTGCACAAACTGATCCCACCACATGGATGCTTTTCCTTTTAATTGGTACATTGCAATTCTTCCCTCTGCATGGGCAGAATAATTATGCAGCTGGAAGTACTTCTTCATGCCCAAAAACCATGTCTCGGCATCCTCCTCCTTCTTATGTTCTCCATCGAATGTTGGAGGTTTAATTTTATTCATCTCCCCTTTCAATTCCTCCCTTCCATATTTTCGATGTTTTCTGGTAGGGGACGGGCTCGAACTACTGTGTGTCGTACTGTCAGAATGTCTTTGGGAGCGACTGTGACGTCGACTACCACTCGTCGATCTACTTCTTCTCCCATGGTCTCTGCGACTCTCTCTCGTACTTGAGTCTCTTCTCTTCTCAAGTTTCTTCTCTATTCTTTCTAGACTATGCAAGAATTTTAAGTTTAATTTCCCTTGCCGATCCTTGACTTTCATGAGCTTTCGGCTATCAGCTTGACGCTCCTTGGCCTCTCTTTGCAATTCTTCAAGGATTTTCATTATATGTCCTCCCTTATCCATCTCCTTTCCTTGCCCATTAGAGTTCGATCCTTAGACTCCTAGGTTAACATCCTTTCCTTCCCGCTCGTCTTCCATTTCAGGGGTAAGTTGCACTCTTCCCCACTCCATACTCGGCGTTGATTAACTGGAGTTTGGCCTCTATTGTATTCTGAACACGCACTGTGCAATTTTAATTTGAAAATTTTCAGGCCATTTAAACTTCATGAATAACCCACAACATTCATAACTAATATGAACAAGAACGAAAGACATTTCAACTTCATAAGTTTTCTGAGCTCTGTCTGTCTCTATGTTTTTTGGGTTTCTTGAAATTCTCCTATTTCCTCATCGTGAATTTTTCCTCCCACATGAAACTCTTCGGGTCTCCCTTCCTTCTATCGAGGTTACCTCTATCGAGGTTTTGAAACTGGCATTGTTCTGGTGGGTTGAATCCCCAATTTCCGATTTGCGATGAACTTCTGCACGTGCAAGTCCTCCTGAGCTTATCTCTTGTCGCATATGACCACGCCTTCACGACCGTGGCCTTACCTTCCTATCGTAACTACTCCTATCGGAGTTTCGGCACTCACACTATCAATAGGTGCATGTCTTCGCAACCCCCGATTCTCCGATCTCTGATATGCCTTAGCCCTCCCAGCTAAGCCCTGGCCGATGTGACTGTTGACTCGTGACCTCGGCCTTTTCCCTTATCGGGGTTCGGGGTTTCGCAAATCTGAATGTGCCAAAACGTTTGACAGCGGAGTCCCCGATTTCCGATTTCCGATGGACTCTGTCCATGCTAGCTCTCCGTGTTATAGCCTCACCATACAACCACTGCCCATGACCGTGATCAATCCTCTTATCGAGGTTTCAGAATTTTTGATGTCGCGATGCACATGCATTCACAACCTCCGATCCTCCGATTCCCGATGTGCTTCTACACTGGCTAGCTCTCCTAGCTTAGCCTCTGGTCCATATGACCATACTATATGTCCTCCCCCCTACCTCGTCGGGTTTCGGCGGTTTCAATGTCATGCTCATACGCTCACGGGATCCCTGATGGGTCCCAGTCGTCGACTTGCCAATAGTCCTTTTGCATGTCGCTAAAAATCTGCCACCTGTCCTCCTGACAGTCGGTGTGGCCCCATGCTCCTAGGCCTTATCGGGAAATCGCGTATCGCGATTTTCCATTGCACGAAACCTTTGCTTCCGGGAGCTCTGATATCCCGATTCCCAATATGTCGACGCACCTTTTTCTTTAACCCTTCACAGTTAAGTCAGGTCCATGTGACCTCTACCCCGTGACCGTAATCGACTGCTCATCAGGGTTTCGGGGTTCAGAGTTTCAAAGTGTATGAACCACTTGTCACCGGGGTTCCCGATTTCCCAATGAAGTTCAAACACCGATGAACTTACTCCTTGTCGGGACTTTCCCCGATGGCAGATCTCTGCCACGTGTTCCCTAATATGAACGGTCCAGATCTTGTAGAGAAATCGTGGATCATGATTCCGTGTGACGAGATTCCTAGGTGCTCGAGGACTTCGATTCTCTGTTTTTCAACTCTCTCCAGGACTCTGACACGTGTACTCCTTGAGATCCTATGGCTATGATCCCTCCTCAGGATCTCGAGAGTCACAAGGTCTCGATTCTCTGCCTTAGTAAAACACCGATGACTCTAATATCCCGACGCCTCCCCGGGACTTCTCCTCTACCCATGAGGACTTAAATATTGCGCAACTTCTATCAACTCGGACGGTTGACAATTAATCCCACAGGGATCTTACGACTCACGATCCTCCCGAGTTTAAACTCCTGTGCAGTATCCAAAGGTTTTAAACCTCATGCACATTCTCCAGATCTGACGGTTACAAGGGTTTGCCTTCCCTACCGAACAGATGCAACGGTTCTAACACCATTGGTGTAGAAACCTGTCTCCCTGTAGTCATAGACCATACCAGCTACGGTTTCACAGCACCGTTAAACCTTCTGAGCTTGTAAACGTGGTCACACAACTACTTGACACACTGAAACAACCAACATCCGTAATTGGCCATTCCAGACCCAATTTCTCTTCACATTTTCGGTCCAAAGACCGCTCCACTGGCCCATCTAGGCTCAATGTCGAAACCTTAGCTCTGATACCACTCTGTGGTGTACCCTTTTCACTACCGAGGTTTCCAAACCTCTCAGTTACCATTCTATACATGGATGTTTACATAATTCGTACAGGAATTATAACCACATGCATTTAACAAAATTAAACACACTTAATTCTCAAAGTAAAATATATAAGTTATTGTTACCATTAACAAACCATAGCATTCAACAGTAAATCATTTACACACAACGGAAAACATGATACATAAATAGAAACAGAGTTAAATCATAATTTCGATACTTATCTTTGAACAGCTGTAGAATTCACCAACCAAGTGCAGTCCTTCCACGAACCTCCCAGCCTTAGACCACACTGTTCATCATCTCAACAGTGGGTCACCCCCGAGCTGGCACTGAGCTCCACCCCAAGGCAAGGAATCCTAGGCTAGGCTGAGCTTACAGGGAAGATAGCACATACACATCACCAGGAAGAAATCTCTCCCAGAAATCTCCCACGCTCACTGCCCACAGACCCTCATTCCCCACATGCCTGTTCCACCACAGGAGAGTGCACCTTCTCTTTCACCTAGACAGTCCTTCGGCTACCGGGCTCCCTTACCTTGGGTTACAGGAACAGACCAGACCGGAATTCTCTGGGCTCTATGGCAGCTACAGGGTTCCTTCCAGGAGCTCTCTCCTTCCTCTGTGCACTCTCTCACCTGGAGGAGTCGCTCACAGGCCAACAAGCCTCACGCAGTCCAACACTGCGTGGTCGCAACAATCCACGGGGAACAAAGACACAGGCTTTCTCAAACCGGTTCAACAATCACAGGATGATCTCACGGTGATGATTTCGGAACAGGATCCAGGCATAGGCTATCTCCGCATTTTCCAAACAACCAAAGGATTCTTCCACTCAAGTTGAACACAGGGATTTCGGATCAGGAATGCGCTAATGGGTTTGCCTAGAATAGACACAGACTCATAGCTCGGGACATGGGTGTACATGGTTTCTTCAGACAAACACAGGCTTAACGGCTTCAGATATGAATCATAGTAATTTGGAAGATGGCGTACCGGTTCTCCGCTTAGAGGTTCTCGTCATAATGGAGAGAAGATCCCTCTCACGGCTTACTTCCTCCGTTTTATTTGCATGCACCAGGGTTGACACTTGTCACCCTGGGAACTACATGCGTACCACAATGTGCATGCCCTTTTGCACGTTCCCTCCCTTTCCAAGAACTTAGGATAAACAGAAATGCACATGTCTCTTTTTGAAATAATATTAAAATATTATTTCTCAGGCTTAAGCCCCTAGGCTCATCACTCAGCCCCTTTCCCACCTTCCATCCCCTAGTTCCTTGCCCACTCTCTGGACGCTCAATCCCCCATCACTCATTCATCGTGGTCGGTCTGCACTGGCAGTGTTTATATTTTATTAATTGATCTGCATACATACAAGTACATCAATAGGCTCCTAGCCTTCAATAATTAGGCTCCCTGGCCTATCAAAACACATAAGCCTACAGCTTGTGCAAAACTTGGCTCACCAGCCTATAGAACACATTTACAATTCTTTGCATATAGCATGATCTGTAACGGGGCTCGGCCTTGGGGACACTATAGAAAATCTGCAAGTCCTCCTGCTCCAGGAGACAAAAAGGAAGGATACTGAAATCCTTCATGACAGTTGTTACATCTAGCGAATATGGAAATACACAAAAGTTAGCACAAGATGAGCCTTTGGGGGAATTTGCACCCTTTGGAATCCTAATTTCTTCCCTCTACAATTTAGGCAGTCCACGACACAGTGGATTAAAAATTCACTCCTGCATCTACCAACAGGTAAGACTCTGGAATTCATCAATGTTTATATGCCTGCTTTATACTAGGAAAAAACTGAATGTTGGTCCTCCCTCCAAAGCTTCAAAGATATTCTTGACCCCAAAGATCTCATAATAGTTGGAGACCTCAACACTACTCTCCATCATAAGGAAAACAAAAGGGGGATCTCTGGTACGGGACCCCTCTCGTGAGAATCTTGAGGATATAATATCCTCCTTTCACCTTTTATATGTAAATCCCTCTAACGGTCGCTTCACTTGGTCAAACAAAAGACTCGGACTGGGGCACATCACTACTCATCTAGATCGATTTCTCCTAAGCAGTTCTTTCCTAGAAGATGCCTTTCTACCTTGCTCTTGCATTCTACCCTGGACTGGTTTTGATCACAGACCTATCACCCTCACCCTTCCCGCCCCCCGAAAACCCTAGACCCATCCCCTTCCGATTCAACCCCCTGTGGATTTCAGCGCCCTGTTTTTTTGACATCGTATCAGATGCCTAGGACTGTTGGATTCAAGGCTCTCCAAACTAGATTTGGGAGCATAAATTAAAAATATTCAAGACGGCCCTAAAGCACTGGGTGAAGAGGAATAGAGATAAAGAACAAGAAGAAAAGGATAGGATAACCAAGGAAATGCAAGAAAACATAATAGAGCTGGAAGAGGGACTTATCACCCATCCACTTCTCCTCAAAGAGCAGTAAAACTTCATGGAATATCAAAAAATCTTCCATGAGGAAGAGGAAACTTGGAGGCTTAAATCAAGAAGCCTTTGGTTAACTTAAGGAGACATAAATACAAAATTCTTTCAAAGACAAACTAAAGCTAGGCTCTGGAGGAACAAAGTGAAGGAAATCACAAAAGAAGATGGGACAAAAATAGATGACTTCCATAAAATTCAAGTAGAAGCCAAACTCCACTTTGAAATACTTCTAACTGAATATGACACTGCAGATATCAACATCCGAGGGAATCTATTTCTCAACACACCGAGTGTTGTTAATCAAGAGGATAACAGCAAGATCAATCAGGAAGTTACAGAAAAATAACTTCATGATTCCTTGTTCCAGCTTCATCCACACAAAGCTCCAGGACCAGATGGTTTCAGTGCGCATTTTTACCAAAAGTGTTGGCATATAATAAAAAGAGATCTCCTGAGGATGATACAATATGTTCAGAAATCTGCAAAGTTGGGGGTAGTACAAATTCCACTTTTTTGGCTCTTATCCCAAATAATTTGAACCCATCCTCCTTCTCTAGATTTAGACCCATCTCCCTCTGCAATGTTTTTTATAAGCTCATAACTAAAATCATAGCCAATAGAATCAAACCTCTCCTTCATAAACTCATATCCCCAAACCAAAGTGGCTTCATGGAAAAAAGACAAATGATTGACAATATTATACTGGTGCAAGAAGAAATCCACTCTAGCAGGGATAGAGGAGACCAAGGAATGATTATTAAAATTGATATGGCCAACGCCTTTGACAAAGTAAGACACTCATTTTTTCTTGTAGTTCTAAAGAAATTTGGTTTTAGCCCTGGCTTCATAGCTTCGGTCTCAGCTTGGGTCTCCTCTCTGTGGATAGCCCCTCTGATCAATGGACACCCGAAAATATTATTCAAAATCTAGAGAGGGCTAATACAAGGTTGTCCGCTATCCCCCCTCCTGTATATAATCATGTCTAAAACTATGGGCAGACAATTGGAAAAAGACCGAACCTCCAAAGTCATTCTAGGTATCAAAATATCTTGAGGGGCAAAGAGAATAAACCACTCCCAATTTTCTGATGACATTGTCCTTGTTGGAGGAGCCTGCATTGTCATGGCCAAGAGATTCAAAAGTTCCCTAGAAAACTTCACACAAGCCTCAAGAGCTCTCATAAACAGTACCAAATCAAATGTTTACGCTTGGAGCACGCCTCTAAGAACTGCTCGCCTAATAGCAAATGTCTTCCGCTTTCCTCTTATTGAAAAATGGCAAACCTTTAGATATATCGACATCCCTATTTGTTTCAGTTCTCTCCCAAACTCATCCTGGACTCAAACTCTTGAAAAGATCAAAAACAATTTGGACCACTGGGGATCCTTTTAGCTCAACCTGGCAGGACGTATAGTGTTGATACAATCTATCCTTTCTGATCTCCCCATCTTCCAATTCTCATCTCTACTTGTTGATACAATCTATCCTTTCTACTCTCCCCATTTTTTTACCTGTTTGACTTGACGAACAGATTGCAATAACTCTCGCTCCCGACGTCCGTTTGAGATGAAATGAGTTGCGTTGGGTTCGCAATGGTGAGGCCTACGCTCTCGTTCGGTTTGAAGCAATTCCGAGCACTTTGAAGTTTTGAGCAAAATTTTATCCCCTGATCAAAACTGTAGTCCAAGCACAGAAGGAACCAAAAACATACTGTTTGCACCCAATTCGTCACTAGGTGAGAAAATTAAGAGTGCTTACATGCCCAGTTGGGCTCTGCTAGGCATTGTTGGATCATGTTGTCATTGATGTCAATGGTTTGATTGATTGATGTCAAGTGATTGATTAATGTCAAAGGATTGATTGATTGATGATTGATGTAATATAATATGTATTGTCCTTGATGAGAATGCATAGATGAAGATGGATCAATGAGTTGTCATTGATACATGATG
>ML799290.1:80492-92667 GCA_009831015.1 Picea engelmannii
AAACAAATGAAAAATAGAGACAAATGGACCAATATCACCAATGCATAAGCTGATCTGTTTGATGAAATCCAAAGGCACAAAGAAGAAAGGGGACTTGGGTCCCTTCTTTCTCCAATGGAAGGCTCTTGAGGCCCTCAAATCTTTCTCTCCTTTACAATGAAAAGATGAAAATATGGTTGAAAGAACTCCAAGCTTATTCACTCAAGAGAGGGGTGAATAGCTCTATGAAATGAAACTTTTAATGTTTATTGCCAAAGAATGGGTCCTTAGCAATCTCAGCAGCATAACAGTATGAAGAATTCCTTGAGAAAATGGTGGTCATTCATGGCTTTTTATAGCCACTCATTGGGTTATTATGTAACCTCCTTAGAATGTGAAAAGGGGCTCTTTAGGGCACAATTAGGTCTTTGACCAGCCCACCATGAGGATTGAGCTCGGATTTGGTGTCAAATCGACTTGGGAGCTGATCCATTAGTGGTTGGGAGGCTGACCAATTTCAATAAATGCGCCGTTTAGAAGGTGCGCGGGTTTTTCTCCCAACAACAGTGCCTTGTGCACATATGAGTGCTTTATACGATGCTATTACGCGCATACGCACGCACACCCAGGTGATGTAAAGCGCCCTTCAAAGTTTTGGTCATTTGGTATAGTTTTTGACCCTTTTTGCGATGCTGTGGCATTAATCCTATGCCATGAATGACTCTAGTCCTGTTTTGATGATGTGGAGTTCTTGTCGCCACGTGCGGACGAAATTTCAGTGATAACAGATGCCCCCTGATGGATGAGGTTAGGAGAAAAATGTATAGCCGAAATCCATCAATGTTTCTTTTGCTGAGGATGGTGTTTGTAAGGGAGAGCAAGAATGAGACCGCGTAGCGCGATCCTTTGGAGAAGAAAGGAACCTGTAGATTCCGACTTTCCACAAGGTGTGTATCAATATACAAGTGTGTACAAATGAGGCGGGCATGCCCCATGCTCGTGTAATGTAACTCTGAAATGTTGATGTAGACAACTGCAGCACCCTCGGAGGCGGAATGACAAAGGCAGAAGACAATTCTGCAACGGAACATACTCTGAACCAGCAGTAATGGTCGTGGAAGTAATCTAGCGACGGTGATGTGGGCATTGGTGGCCCTACTAAGTTCAGAGGTCTTCGGCAACTAATGAGAAAAAAATGCAATAGTCGCAATGTAAGACCCACCACAACATGAGAAAGTGTTGGCGTCGAATGTTATGGGGGTCAACGACATCAGGGAGAAATGGTGTTTCCCTCTGTGCCATCTGAGATCTCTCATTTAAATGGGAAATGAGAATCAAGATACTGTCACCCTTTTGGAAAAGTGTGCTGATGTCGACAAAAGGAGTACGCGACTCCTAGAAGCAAAGGGCTTCGCGGAATCTACTGTGGTGGAGAAGTGGCAGAGGTACATAGACGAAGTCGAGAAATAGGAAGACTCAAGAGTGCCTTTGGATGGAGTATGTATGAGATAAACAGTGGCCGCAACCGTGTGACAAGGTCGAGTGTCAGGGGGATGTCAGGACCGAGGATAAGTTGTGCCAGAGGCGGGACAAGGTGAACAAATTCAGAGGATAAATTGTAAGTGACCTGGGTAGTACTCTGAAGACATAGACGATGTCGGTGAGGGTAAATGAGAGGTAATGCTCCAACCAAGGGTGACATGGGTTGCATGTGGCCAAGAGGAAAGCAGGTCGCCAACGGTGACGACAAAAGTAAATAATGGAAAATGAAGGGGTTTGTACAATAAATAATGAATATATTTGGGAAAAATGTACAAAATACAGAAACGGGTGCCCCAGTGTGAAATGAGTGCCCCTGTGAGGGTATAAATTGCTGGGAAAATCGATAAAGGGTGGGGGCCCCATTGGCGATTTTCTGTATGAGGTAGGTGAATTGAAGATAGGTTCGCAGATGGGCAAACTGATGGTGGATGAAATGGTGGGTTCATGATCCTGCAGAGGTGGAGGTAAAAAAGAACATGACCATAAAGCGATGTGCTGGGAGTCCGTATGGGAAGCTAGAAAAATGAGGAGAAGAAGTATGTGGTTAATTTGCAACATAATGAAAGACTACTGGGACTCCCATCCCTAAAGGGTAATGAAGAACAGCATGAGTGTCGAAAGTGCAAAGAGGTGCTATGAATGAGACGACTCATGTGGGTAAGAAAATTATCGAGTACCAGTACCAAAAATGCAAATGGAGGTGTGGGTACTGCAGAGCCGGACATGGGTATCCTAAAGGTCAAAATCAGGGGGTGTGACTGGGAATGTAAATGCAATACAATGGGAGAGACTACATGCCAGTGCTGAATATATACCTGAAGGAATGATGTAGAGATGATGACCAAGTACCTGCACAGAGAAAAACCAAATACCCAAAGTGAATAATATCTGAAGAGAAGAACAAATATGAACATGTATTAGATAAATGTGACAATGCACGTGCGTACCTGGCCATGATATGAAAAAAGGGCGCCCCGGGGGCTCAGGGTGAAAAGTGGCCCAGGGACAGCCCTGATGTAGGTGGCGGGATGCTGATCTCGTAGCTGCAGACGGTTCGGAAAATGGACGTTGTGGGCTCCCGAAATGATGAGTGGAAGTTTGGCAAAAAGGCTTATATATAGCTGTAGGGCCCACATTGCCACCTCATTTGTACCTGCTACTTCAGTGAGTTTACGAGCAGATTCAGAGGAGATTGTGTGATTCCGAGAGCACGAGGTATCCGATTCACGACGTGCGAGTTTCAGGTTAGTGGTTTGAACATCCTGCATAGTTATAAGTTTCCAATTTTTTGGTAGGGTAGGTACGGGGGCTCGTACGGGGGTTTTAGGGGGTTTTTGGGTAGAGGGTGGGCCCATATGCGCGCCTGTATAGTGAACAGGTGCGCATGTATGCGCACCTATGGGTGGTAAAACCACGCCTTTGAGGCAAGGTTTGAGGGTAAAACATTAGCTTATTTGATGTATTGGATGATTGCCTCAGCTAATATAGGACTCTGGGTTGTGTGCAGGTGGCGAGCAGGGATCATGGATGTACGATGGCGAGAGCGGGACTGGTCACAACTGTGAGATGCCGTGGCCGAGGCAAGGCCTACAGTTCGAGCATCTTTAGCAGCCAGTGGGTTGCTAAAGTTTTTTGATTGCTCTTTGATACGGTCACATGAGTATTTGCTCCAGTTCGTGATCGAGATGTGGAGCCCCGATCGACACTGCTTCCTCGTGCGATGAGAGAAGATCGCCTTCACTGCGGTGGAGGACATCTACTTCTTGACAGGGCTCCCCTTCCGGGGAACACCGTTGCTGGCAGATCCTGTGCTGTCGAGGGACACTCATTTGGAGACAGTCACCGAGCGATACTGCTCAGGTGAGCACTATATGACTGGGTCGGTAGTGAGCATCAGCGGGATAGATGTCTTGCTACATCGTTGCATAGCAGCGATGATAGTTCGGGTATACGGGTCCCGAGCGCCCCACCGGATTAGTGGTGGGGCGCTGATTTTGATGGAGAGGGTGGTGGTGGGCCGTGAGTGGTTCGCCTGGGGTCTGACCCTTCATGTGCGGATGATCACGCAGCTGGACCGGTGTCAGTCCACAGGCACCGGGGAGTTCGCATTTGGCTCCATCCTGGTGGCCTTTTTCTTGGAGAGGGTGCCGATGTTGCGCCCGAGGGTACTACTGGAGGTACCCGGGGTACGAGAGCCACGCTTGAGGCGATGGTCACAGATTTTGGTTCGCCACGGTGGTGGCGAAGGCGGACACTATTTTACTGCGCAGACAGCGCAGATATGGCGGCAGATGCTGCAGGTTATGCTCCAGTTTCCGTATGCTGGGGTGGACTTCCGGGGGGACTCGGAGATGGTATTGCCTCCTGGGGAGGTTTTTGATCACAGAGGTATGCTGTGTATTTATATATGTTTTGACTTATGTTTGTGATTTTGATATGCCAGTGCATATGTTTGATGTATGGACACTGATACCATTTTTTGTTGCTTGTTTGGTGCATGTGCAGATTTGGCACCTCGTGGACGTGAGGTGGAGTTATATAGGCCGCCAGTGCAGCGAGAGGGGAGACCTCCGCGTGGAGAGAGGCGTCCACAGGACGAGGCTGCTAGGCGACCCGCAGGGCCCGAGAGACCGGCGCAGAGGCGCCGCTTTGATGACCCTGGTGCGGGGCCATCACATGTTCCTCCAGCGGCCGCTGGGGGAGATCTGGATGATATACGTTGTCATTTTGAGACGGTGTTTCGAGACGTGCCTGAGGGCATGTGGATTCGCATCCAGGATGAGGAGTTCCTGGAGCAGTGTATAGGGTTACCGTCGGCATGGCGGTTGATCATGCGACGAGCAGCTGTGCTCGCCGCCATGACAAGTGGACGCCTGCCGTCGGGGCAGGAGGGTCCTGCAGGTGCGCCACCACCACCGCCTGGGGAGGGTAGGGGTGGGCCACCACCTCCTCCTGAGGGAGGGGCAGCTGGGGGTGCGATAGAGGCACCCTGATTGTATGTATTTTGTACACTATTTTTGATAGGCTGGTGAGCCGATTTTTGTACCACGATGTGGCGCGGGCCTGTGGGCCAATGTATTTTTGTATATGTAAACTTTAGGATGGCCGAGGAGGCCCATATATATATCTATATGAGTATACATGTTTTTTGGATCCAAAATGTGTTTTTCATATATTGTTTTGTGTTAATGTTTGATGATGTTGATGCTATCTATATGTTGTGACAGGTTATATGAGATGTTTTATGTATGTGTAGTTTGATGTGATATATGCCAATATAGCACCATGTTAGCTATTTCATCTGTTGCTTGATTCAATTCCCTGGGAATGTGTGTAAATGTAATGGAATCAAAATGTCGAGATAATAATCTAACATGCAGGTATTTGCGAAAAAGGCACGGATCGCGTACACGGTACACATTGTTAAGTTGGAGAACAACTAGTTGAGAGTCGAGGAGAACGCTAAGGTGACGAATATGGTGATGCTGGGCGTCGGTCAGAAGGCCAATGACAGCAGTGTATTTGGCTTGGTTATTGGTTGCTGGTCCTAAACAAATGCCGCTGGAATGTAGCATTTCATGTGAAGGGGTGTAGAGAGCCCAAGCAGTCGAAGCGAGATTTTGTGTCCAACGGCTGGCGTCGTCGGCGTACCCAATGTGGTAAGCTGGTGGATGAGTCATATGTCAATAGCACAAAGGATAGTTTAGATGGGGGGAAAAAAAGATTAAAAACGCTATAAAAGAAAAAATAACCTAAAGTAGCCTGACTACATTTAAGCATAAAATTTCTTGAGGTATAACCCATTGACGGGTTCTTTGAGCATGAGGCCTTCGGCGGAGGCCAGGATGTATGCGCCTTTGGTGAGGCAATGTTGGATGATGTAAGGGCCATGCTAGAGTGATTCGAATTTGCCGTGGCCAAAGGTATCATGAGCGATATCGTAGGCAAGGACGAGGTCCCCTTCGCGGAATGAGCGAAGGTTGACATGGCGATCAAAGGTAGCTTTGGATCGTTTTTTAGCTGCCTCGTTTTTCTGTAATGAGGATCGACGATCCTCATCCAGAGACTCCAAGTTCAGCAAGCGCTGCTCCATTGGAGCAGTGTCAGGTAAAAGCTCAATTGCGGTGCGAAGGGTGGGTATTTCGCACTCGATGGGAAGAGTTGCCTCTATCCCATGGACTAGGTGAAAGGGTGTGAAACCTGTGGCGGTCTTCACTGTCATTCGATAAGCCCATAGCGCAGAAAATAACATATGATGCCAATTGGTTTTATGTTTATTGACCATGTGTTGTAACATGGTCTTGAGGACTTTGTTCACTGCCTCGACCTGTCCGTTTGACTGAGGGTAGTATGGTAAGGCAAACTCGTGAGAGAATCCTAACCGAGATGAGAGTTCGACGAAGATCTCATTCTCAAAATGTTTCCCGTGGTCAGAAACGAGTTGGAGTGGTACTCCGAACCTGGATATAACGTGATTGAAGAAAAAACGCGCTGCAGTGTTAGCGGTTTTGTTGAAAGTGGGCATAGCTTTAGCCCATTTGGTGAAGTAATCGACAGCGACAATAATGTATTTGTGACCATTGATGGAGGGGGGATTACAAGTCATAAAGTCAATGCCCCATTTACAAAAGGGGCCTGCAGTAATTACAGGGTGAAGAAGAGCGGGGGGAGCTCGGGCTTTGTTGGCATAGAGCTGACATTGCTCACATCGTTTCACGGCATGAATGCAATCGTGAAACAGGGTAGGCCAGAAGTAACTGGCCCGGATAATATTTTGGGCCCTGGCGATGCCCGAAAGATGGCCCCCACAGGCGCTGCTATGGCAATCGTTTAAGACTCTGTCAGCCTCGTCAATAGTGAGGCAGCGACGAAGAATGGTGTCGACGCCTCGCCGATATAAGATGTCACCGATGAGGAGATAGCGGGGGGCCTGATGGCGAATGCACCAACAATCATCTCGTGATAGGTGGTTTTCCAAATTTTGAGTTCATAGGTAGACGAGAAGGTCACCATACCAAGGATCATCAGAAGTGATGTAAAAGAGATGTTCATCAGGAAAGTCAGTATTGACGGGGGCACTAGGTGTATCAGAGGGAAGAGCCGTGACAAGTTCAGCGGGAACGAGGGCCTTCTTACTCTTAGGTGTTGAGAACTCGAGGTCTTATTCCTGGAGGATAACAATCCATCGAGCAAATTTTCCGTTAACTTGGCGACGGCTGAGCAAATATTGCATAGGGTTGGAATCTGCGACAACCTTGGTGGTGTGAAGCAGAATGTAATGGTGCAGTTTTTGGACTGCAAGGACAACTGCAAGAGCAAGTTTTTCTTCATGTTTGTACTTCAGGGGTGGTCCTGAGAGGTTCTTACTGACATAGTAAATGACGTGTTCATGATTGTCATCTCCAAGCTGGACGAGGACACCGGCTACTGATACAGCTGATGTTGATATGTAGAGGATGTAGTCGCGATTGTAATCAGGTGCACTAATCAAAGGTGCATTGGAAAGTGCTGCCTTCAGATCATCAAACGATTGTTGGGCATAGTCGTCCCAATGAAAAGGGATGTCGTGATGCAGTAAGCGAAGGAAACCATGTGTGCGTATGTTGTAATCAGGAACAAAGCGTCTAAGAAAGTTGGCTTTGCCCTGTAGACTCTGTAGCTGTCGCAAATTCCAAGGAGGTGGAATTTCGGTGATAGCTTGGAATTTGAGGGGATCTACGATGATACCGCTTTGGGAAACGATGAAACCGAGGAGCCACCCTGCGGTGACGCAGAACATGCACTTGAGAGAATTCAAGCAGATGTTGTATTGACGACACCGTTGAAACATGACTTGTAAATCATCGAGGTGTTGGGTGCGCTTCTTGGATCGAGCGGTGAGGTAGTCCAAATAAGCGAGGATGATTGCAGCTAGATCATGAAAGATGTATGTCATGGCCCGCTGGAAAGTTGCACCGGCATTTTTGAGGCCGAAGGGCATGACACGGTACGCAAACGTACCCCACGGGGTAATGAATGCGGTTTTGTACTGATCGACTGGGTGGATTTGAATTTGGTTATAGCCAGAGAATCCGTCCATAAAGGAGAGAGCCTCGTGGTCGGCGTAGTCATCGATAATCTGATCGATGAAAGGCATTGGGAAGTTGTCCTTGGGACATGCGTTGTTGAGATCAAGAAAATCGGTGCAAACATGGATAGATCCCTATTTTTTGTCGACGGGTACAGGGTTGGAAACCCATGAGGTATAAGCAATGGGGTAAATAAAGCCGACCGTGCGTAATTTGTCGATTTCAGCTTTGATAGCCGCAGCCTTGGATGGGTGTAGCGGTCATTGTTTCTGGCGAACTGGTGTGATGTCAGGCCAGGTGTCGATGCGGTGTTCGACGATAGAGGGGTTGAGGCCAGGCATCTCCGTGTATGACTAGGCAAAGATATCTCTAAATTCCTGGAAGAGGGTTTTGTATGTGGTAATTTCCTGAGGAGTGCAAGCAGCTCCAATGATGATCTCTTCGACGATGCCCGGTTTGACGGAAATGTCGATTTTGATGGTGGGGGAAATGTTATCCAGATTGCCTTCTTCAAAAGCATCGGGTGCAGGAATAGGATTGTTGAACCAATCGATAGGTCCTGATGGGATAAAATCTTTGGTTTCGACCGCGTAAATGGGATTGTGGCTAAGATGCATGAGGGATTCCTGCGGAAGGAAGAGTGCACGATGATGTAGTGCATCCCAGGGATAGTTCGGGCGTTGTAGCTCTTCCAGTATTTCTTCATCGCATTGGAAATGACGAGAATACAAATGATCATGATTAGTGATCTCAGTAACAGTGTGAGTGCCCCCTACTGAGGAAACAGAGTGGGTATCACTAGGAGAGGGTGAGAGATCACTCGTCATAAACCATATATTGAGGTATTGAGGGGTACCCATAGTAGTGGGATGGAGAGTCTCTGCAAGGGGATGGGTGGGAGAGTTGGGTGGGTTATGGGGTAAATCCTCAAACATGTCATCTAAGAACCATGGGGGCGTAGGGAGTGCCTCGGGCTTGGGAGAGATGATCTGGAGATCTTCAAATGGTGAAGATATGTCGATGATTGCTTCTGTGGGTTGGTGAAGCAGGGCTAACTGACGTTGTCGATATTGGATGATCATCGGGCATTGGTATGTATAATGAATCAATGAATTGCAAAGAGAGCAAGGGAATCTCATGCGTTCATTGACTGAAGTAGTGACATAGCAAATGTCAGTGATAGGTGTTGTGGAGGACGTAGTTGGGCGTGGGTTGTTCTGAAAGTCTTGACTTATGATAGCTAATGCCTGCCGAAAACGAGGCAGTGTTGAACAATGATGGGTGTAATGGCCATATTCAAAACAGATGGCACACGCAAATTTGGTCTTCAATGCTTTACTACTGGAAGGTTGAGTGGTAGTAGTAGTTATGGATGGTGTGGGGGTTGGATTGGGGGGAATCAAATTCTGTAATTCCGGTAGTGATGGGCAGTTGTTGGTTTGGTGACCCTCTTTGTCACACAATGCGCAAGGTGGTGGGATGCACGGAGGAAGTGGAGCTGTGGGCTCCTTCTTCTGTCTCCTGCCCCCAGCGGTAGCAGGGGGGCTAGGGAGTATGGGGGTAGTGGAGATAGTGGGAGTGAGGATAGGAATCATCATGGGGAGTCCTTCCTGTGGGCGAGGGACCATATCAGGTGGATGTAAGTACCACACTGGGATTACTAACACCATATTGGGTAGTGTGAGCGTTGCTGCTACCTGGAAAGCTTCTATACTGGGTGGAGGGTAAAAGAAGGGAATTTGAGTGAGGGGTCCGGGAACTGTTTCCCAAATGGGGCTAGGCCCTTGAGGGGGTGTGGACTCGTGGATCTTCGGGGTCGACGAGTGCGCAGGAGGCTCCTGTGCGAGTGGTGCTGCGACTATTGAGACGTCAGGAATGACTGAAGCCTCCTGAGGAGGATGAGCATCCTCCTGTTGAGTTTCGTTAGATGAGATGATGCATACTTGACCAGGGGGAAGGAGTGGTGGTGCTCCATGGTACGTCCCTAACAAGGATGGATCTTTGAAAATACCAGGACCCATCTCAATGAGTGGATATACGTCTTGGTTGGTGTGAATAAGAGGAAGAATGTTATCGAGATTGGCAGATGGATTAGGCTCGTAATGTGAGACTTGGTCAATGGTTACAATCTTCCCATTGTGGGGGAACATGATTGTCCGAAAGACGGATGATGCCACTGCCTTCATAGCATACATGTAGCTACGTCCAAGCAGGATCTTGTAATCGAGTTGAGCGTCGATAACTTCGATGTCAATGAGGATAGTTTTTCCCCCGAGTTCTACGGGGACATTTTGGAAGAGCCCTTCGGGAGATGATGGTCGTCCGTCATAAGCTTGTAAGGTGATGGCGGAAGGTATTAGTTTTGGGGAACCAAGTTTCTGCCATACTGTTTTGGACATGATGCATGTGGATGCCCCTTCATCGATGATGCACCGATGGACGGTGATGTTCCGTATTTTTATTGGTATTTGAATAGCAACTGCGGTGGGAAGACGCGGTTCGCAGCTATCAAGGTCAAAGGTGATGAGTCGAGTATCGGCAGGGTCGACTGTGCCCAGAGCGGAAAGTAGTGATTTTCGTTGAGTAGGATAAGTCTGGAGGACTTCCAGGACTGACATGGCAGCTGGGGATTGTGCTAAGTCATCTACTAAGTTGTAGTTATGAGTGGCCCTAGCCTGTGGGTTGTGGACATTCCTGCGCAATGGGATGCGAGGTATGCGTAATGGTGGTTCGGCTAAAGGGCGAGGGATCACTAATGGAGGTCCCGTTGGTGTAGGGTTTGCTTCTGCAGATGTAGGAGTAGACTCAGTTGTTGCAGGATACTGACGATTGCGTGTTTACAAAAGGATTTCTTCCTCACTGCTGAGGAGAATTGTTCTTTCTGCTGGATTGTTGGGATTGTGGTACTGGCCCACCTGACGTGGGGGAATGCTGCGTGTCCTGTTGGGTGTTTACCACACCTTGATGTGGGATAGGATTTTGCAGCACAGCGGGAGGGGGTTGTTGCACATATTGTTGTTGTGCTTGTTGCGGGGCATGTTGCGCAGGAGAAGGAGGAATGCTTCCAGAGTCTTTCAACCTTTTGAAATCAGCGATCTGTGGGAAATGGTGAGTGTAATGACCATATACACCACAAATGGCACAAGGGTGGATAGTTTTAACAGTGTTCTGCCCTTGGCGTTTGTTGTTATTGCCCCCTTGAGGGTTTTGGTTCCCTTGATTTTGATTGCCCCCAGTGGGTTGATGCTGTGGGGGTTGATTCCCACCTTGACCAGGATTGTTGTTATTCCTGTTCCGTCCTTTCCTCTTGGTGTTGTTTGACGGATGAGTTGGATTGACTGTGTTCAACTGTTCAAAATTTTGATATTGTTGAGCAGTAGAGGGTTGAACAAAATTGACCCCCGTATGAGGATGTGGGGGAGCCATAGGTTGTTGAGGACCCAAAAAGGGAAAGTAAGGGTTCTGTGGTGGTGCGGCTCCATAAGGCACATAGGAAGGCGTGGCGCTTTCACTAGTACTATAAGGTGATGTGGAGGGGGGACCACTGGTGGGTGGAAGAGGTGGATGTATGGGAGGTACTTGTGGTGGTCCACTAATGGGTGGAGGTGAAGCAACAGGGTATGGTTGTTGGTAAGGGGGTGGCGGGTAATAAGAAGTGCCCCCATATGCTGGTGGGTACTGAGGCGTTCCATACATCGGTGGTGAATGGGGTTGTGGACTATGATGTGTGGTGGTACCTATTAGTCTGTCTGCTGAGTGAGACATCCCAGGTTTGTCCTGGCCAAATGGCACAAGTTTTGGCAGATCAGGAAGTACAGTGTATAAGTATCCTGACTGTGCGTAGATGAGGTCATATTGCTGAGCCTTGTGGATGGCTTCCTCTTCAGATTGTGGGAAGGTGGAAGCTACATCCTTACCAAGGAGAGCGACAAGTGATATAAGAAACCAGTCAAGGCATTGTTGTTTGGTGGTTTCTGCTTTACACAAACTACGTCGCCTATGCCACTCATGAATGTGGTCAGCAATGTGGGTGGCTGAGGTCTGTTTGAAGTTAGACAGTAGTTCTAGACCATTGTCATGTTGGATGGGTAATTGGAAGAAAGTTAAGAAGGATTTGGCCAAGGATTCAAAGGTCGTGTGGGATCCTGATTTTTCTTCGACATACCATTTGGCTGATGGGCCAGTGAGTGTGCGTTGAAAAAGACGCAGTCTGACGGAATCCTCCATGATGCTATTTGAATAACACCATAGGTGAAAGGTCATGACATGATTAGCGGGGTCATCCCCTGCCTTCCCTTCAAACTTTGGTATGTCTGAAGGAAGTTTGGTTGGCATTGCAGGCCATGTGGCGTCATGCAATATAGGATCATTGGTGAGCTTGGTGAGATCTGGAATGTTGAGAGAGGCCAAGTATGGCATCTGTAATGGGGTAGGAATGTTAGCTCCAGCCATAGTGTGTTGTGCACCTGACCCTTGATGGGGACTAGGTGGGTTGGTTCTCCCTCCTTGAGAGGAAGTGGGTCCCCCGCTTCCGTGCAAAGGAGAGCGAGTGACTGTGTGACCTTGGGAATTGGACCCAAGTAAGG
>ML799290.1:97999-113699 GCA_009831015.1 Picea engelmannii
CTGCCGTGCTCATAGGAAACTATCAACAGCAGAATTTTTATATGGTGTACGATAGAGAGAACAATCGTCTGGGCTTCACTCACCAGACCTGCAAGACACTCCGCTGATTCATAGACCACTCTATCGATATATAGTGTATGGATGTAGGTGAAATGTATTAGTTGTGGAAATAGAAAACTTTTAATGCATGCATGCTTTCTTATATGTAAAACTTTTAATGTATGTATATTTTCCTTCAAGCCCATACTAAGCATGAAAGTCAATAAATCAATACCCTATCCATGGCAAGCATTTGTTCTAGTTTGTTGTTGTTATCAACCAACCATATCATTGACTTGTATTGTATTTTCGTATTACAAGAGTAGTACTATTTAACTTTTTGGTTTCAGAACGTGAATAGTGCTTAAAATTTATAAAAATGTTTGAAGTTTATATATGTAAAGTTTAATTTTAAAATGATGTTAAATTTTAATATCTGAATTTTCAATTTATTTCTCATTTCTAATCAAATCTTTATGAATATTAAAGTTTCAATATTGTGTTAAATATATTCATATAATTATTAGTACAAATTAAATTAGTAATTTAGATATTGTAAAATACCAAACTTTGCATAAGTCTGAGGCCTTGCCCTCCCTTCCTCTGCATGCATGCCCCCCTCTTCTCGAGAGGCCTCGGGGCCCCTCGATCCCTCTCCCACCGACTCTTCCAAAGATGTGGCAACCTTCGCATCCCTCATTGCCTTGCTTCCCAAGACGAGTAAACAAACCCCTCCAAAGTTTGTGAAAATGTTGGATGAGATCCCTTCGGTACAGGTCCAAGGAACCTCAAGAGCTCTTGCCCTCAAATCCGTTGAACATGCACTCATAGGACAATTCATATGCATCTGGCCATCACCACGGGCTATGGCGATCTGGATCGACAAGAACTGGAAACCCCATATGAAAAGTAACCTCTCGTATTTCCTTTGTGGAAGAGGCTTCTTCGTTTTTTTTTCTTCGAAAACAAAGCAGATAGAGATCTCATATTCATAAGTAGACTGTATTTCATGGGCTCCAGGGGTATGTACCTCAATAGTTGGACTCCTGATTTTAACTCTGAAAATGATATTCCTAATGTTGTTCATGTCTGGGTTCGCCTCCCTTTCCTTCCTCTGCATTTTTGGAATAATGACACTATCTGATCTATAGGAAACACACTTGGGAAGTTCATAGACCAGGCAGAACCTAAAGATGGCCTTCAAGCTTGTGCACGCATCTGTGTAGAAGTGGATCTCGAAAATGGTCTACCTGAAGCTATCAATCTCACCCTGGATAAATGGAATTACCTGCAACAAGTTGATTACGAACAACTGCCCTTCAAATGCAAAATATGTCATGAGTATGGTCATTTTGCGAAGCATTTCCCTAAATCACCCACTGAAATCCCGACTGGAGAAGCTAAACAGTGGCAGCAACCCAAAAATAAAAAGCAACAGAGACAGGACGTGAACACTAAAGCCATCCTCACGCCCCCCCGCCTAATACCATGCCTAATCCTGCTCCTTCCGGAAAGATCCCGATCCAAGATCCTCTNTTTAACCCATCCCCCTACGTCTCCGACCCCACCCTCCGCTCAGCCTTCTCCCTCTCACCAGGCCTCTCATCCTGAGGAGGATGATCTAGATCAAAGCTTGGAAGAAAACTCAGAGTCTAATTCACTCGCCTCCCCCATCAAAAAAGTGGGTAGAAAGACAAACCTGCATAAAAGAGAAGCTTCGGTCAGGAAGGAAATCAAACTTGGGAAACAATCAACCTTGGACCAGCATACCAAGAAGGAAACAAGGCAGACCAGGAACCAGAGCGGACCCAACCCCCATAAAGGGGGAAACCCTAAACCTACTAAATGATAAAAGTGATCTCCTGGAATTGCAGAGGACTAGGGAGTCGACAAAAGCTCTCGCTAATATACGATCTTATTAAAGAAAAAAATCCGCAAGTCCTCCTGCTCCAGGAGACAAAAAGGAAGGATACTGAAATCCTTCACGACAGTTGTTACATCTAGCGAACATGTAAATACATAGAAGTTAGCACAAGAGGAGCCTTGGGGGGAATCTACACCCTTTGGAATCCTAATTTCTTCTCTCTACAATTCAGGCAGTCCACGAAACACTGGATTAAAACTTCACTCCTGCATCTACAAACAGGTAAGACTCTAGCCTTCATCAATGTTTATATGCCTGCTTTATACCAGGAAAAAACTGAATGTTGGTCCTCCCTCCAAAGCTTTAAAGATATTCTTGACCCCAAAGATCTCATAATAGTTGGAGACCTCAACACTACTCTCCATCATAAGGAAAACAAAAGTGGGATCTCTAGTACGGGACCCCTCTCGCGAGAATCTCGAGGATCTAATATTCTCCTTTCACCTTTTATATGTAAATCCCTCTAACAGTCGCTTCACTTGGTCAAACAGAAGACTCAAACTGGGGCACATCACTACTCGTCTAGATCGATTTCTCCTAAGCAGTTCTTTCCTAGAAGATGCCTTTCTACCTTGCTCTCGCATTCTACCCTGGACTGGTTTTGATCACAGAGCTATCACCCTCACCCTTCCCCCCCCTGAAAACCCTAGACCCATCCCCTTCCGATTCAACCCCCTGTGGATTTCAGCGCCCTATTTTTTTGACATCGTCTCAGATGCCTGGGACTGTTGGATTCAAGGCTCTCCAAACTACATTTGGGAGCATAAATTAAAAAGATTCAAGACGGCCCTAAAGCACGGGGTGAAGAGGAATAGAGATAAAGAACAAGAATAAAAGGATAGGATAACCAAGGAAATGCAAGAAAACATAATAGAGTTGGAAGAGTGACCTATCACCCATCCACTTCTCCTCAAAGAGCAGCAAAAATTCATGGAATATCAAAAAATCTTCCATGAGGAAGAGGAAACTTGGAGGCTTAAATCAAGAAGCCTTTGGTTAAATTAAGGAGACATAAATACAAAATTCTTTCAAAGACAAACTAAAGCTAGGCTCTGGAGGAACAAAGTGAAGGAAATCACAAAAGAAGATGGCACAAAAATAGACGACTTCCATCAAATTCAAGTAGAATCCAAACTCCACTTTGAAATACTTCTAACTGAAGATGACACTGCAGATATCAACATCCAAGAGAATATATTTCTCAACACCCCGAGTGTTGTTAATCAGGAGGATAACAGCAAGATCAATCAGGAAGTTACAGAAAAAGAACTTCATGATTCCTTGTTCCAGCTTCATCCACACAAAGCTCCAGGACCAGATGGTTTCAGTGCGCATTTTTACCAAAAGTGTTGGCATATAATAAAAAGAGATCTCCTAAGGATGATACAATATGTTCAGAAATCTGCAAAGTTGGGGGGTAGTACAAATTCCACTTTTTTGGCTCTTATCCCAAAGAATTTGAACCCATCCTCCTTCTCTAGATTTAGAACCATCTCCCTTTGCAATGTTTCTTATAAGCTCATAACTAAAATCATATCCAATAGAATCAAACCTCTCCTTCATAAACTCATCTCCCCAAACCAAAGTGGCTTCATGGAAAAAAGACAAATAATTGACAACATTATACTGGTGCAAGAAGCAATCCACTCTAGCAGGGATAAAGGAGACCAAGGAATGATTATTAAAATTGATATGGCCAATGCCTTTGACAAAGTAAGACACTCATTTTGTCTTGCAGTTCTAAAGAAATTTGGTTTTAGCCCTGGCTTCACAGCTTGGGTCTCAGCTTGTATCTCCTCTCCATGGATAGCCCCTCTGATCAATGGATGCCTGAAAATCTTATTCAAAAGCTACAGAGGGCTAAGACAAGGTTGTCCACTATCCCCCCTCCTGTATATAATCATGTCTAAAACTATGGGCAGACAATTGGAAAAAGACCGACCCTCCAAAGTCATTCCAGGTATCAAAATAGCTTGAGGGGCAAAGAGAATAAACCACTCCCAATTTGTTGATGACACTCTCCTTGTTGGAGGAGCCTGCATTGTCATGGCCAAGAGATTCAAAATTTCCCTGGAAAAATTCACACAAGCCTCGGGAGTTGTCATAAACAGTGCCAAATCAAATGTTTACGCTTGGAACTCGCCTCTAAGAACTGCTCGCCTAATAGAAAATGTCTTATGCTTTCCTCTTATTGAAAAATGGCAAACCTTTAGATATATCGACATCCCTATTTGTCTCAATTATCTCCCAAACTCAGCCTGGACTCAAACTCTTGAAAAGCTCAAAAACAAATTGGACCACTGGGGATCCTTTTAGCTCAACTTGGAAGGACATATAGTGTTGATACAATCTATCCTTTCTGCTCTCCCTATCTTCCAATTCTCATCTCTACTTGCTCCACAAACTATCAAGTCTTCAATTTCCATCCTTCTACGACGTTTTCTCTGGGAAGGGGGAAAAACAGATAAGAAAAAATTCCACCTAATATAATGGGGCATAGTAAAGAAACCCAAGGAAAATGGAGGTTTGGGCATCAAGGATCCAACGCTTACCAACATAGCAATGGGAGAAAAAATTCTATGGAACCTTTCTTCGGGAAGGAACGACTGGTGGAAGAAAGTTTTAAAAAGAAAATATCTAGTTGGGGACAAGTTCAGGTGTTTAGATCAGTGTCACTCTCTTAACAGAGGATCCCCAATAGGGAAGCTCCTCTCTGCCTCCATCCCTCTCATTCAAAGCTATCTCACTTGGATACCTAGAAATGGATGAAAGATTCTAATATGAGCAGATAGTATCATGGGAAAGAAACTTCTCAGGCACCATATGCATCTAATACCGATCATCAATTGGCTTGATATGAAAGGAAAAAATCATATCTCAGACATTTCTTCCTGGAACGCAGATACTAGAGACTGGATAGGATGGAACTTGGCAAACATTCCAAGCAATCTTCAAGATGCAGCACATTAGATACAAACTCTGCTAAAAGGTTGTGCCCCCATATATATCACCGTAAAATACAAACGAGGTTGGGGAAATGGAAATTACTCTGTCAAGCAAGGGTACTCACAACTCCTCTCCCAAACGACCCTCCTCCCAAAAGATAAAATGTGGAATTCTCTTTGGATTAATGATAGTCCACCCAAAGTAAATTCCTTTTGTTGGATTCTAGCCCATGGTAAACTGTTAACAGGAGAAAATATGCTGAAAAGAAATATGTATGGGCCCTTCAGATGTGAACTATGTGGTAAGGCATCAGAAACATCTCAACACATCTTCCTTCTTTGTCCATTCACTATCATGGTGTGGAAAATAGCTCTTCAAAGCCTCCATCTGAGAATTAGATGGTCAGTGCAACCCAAAAAAACCTTTTTAGATTGGGCCTCCCAATATCGGGGCACCTTTAGAAACTCTCTCTTCAAAGACTTGTTCAAAGCCTTACCCAAGTTCATTTGCTGGAAAATCTGGCTCGCCAGAAACCAAATCATCTTCTCCAACCTTCGCTCCCCCACTGATCTAGTAGCCAAAAAAGTTGTAGGCCTCCTTGCAGAAGTTTTTATTTCCAAATTCAAAGATTTTCCTTTCACCCCCACCTCAACTATCGAATCGGATTGGATCAGCTCCTTTTTCCTCCCCCCTTCCCCCACTTCTCCTCTTCCTCCTAATGCTAGATCCACCTGGTAGCTTGATGAAGATATTGATTACCTTTGTTGGCACAACAAGCAATAGAACCACATCCTTTATTTTGATGGAGCCTCAAAAGGAAACCCCAAGGTGGTAAGAGCAGGAGGGGTGATCATCTATCCATGAGGAAACCAAGTGCTATCTTTCCATTGGAATCTGGGCATCACCACAAATAATAAAGATGAAGCCTATGCTCTATATCAAGGGATTCATATTGCCAAAAGAAGGAACATACACTCCCTTTGAGTGATTTGGGACTCCAATATAATCATAGGGCATGCTCGCAATGGGTCCCACCCCCCAAATTTACACTTAAAATACATTCTTCAAAGAACTATGGTAATGATCAAGCTCTTCCAAAATATCCCTCTTTTTCACATCCTTAGACGGAACAATCACCTGGAAGATGCTCAAGTGAACCTGGAAATTGGTCTCGAGAAAGGCTCACTGGTTGTCAACAAAATTTCTCTCTTCACGCCAATCCCATGAATCTAAGCACTCGACAGACAACTCCTCATCCCACTTAGAACACTAGTTAGGCCATGGTGGTAGTTAGGATTTGGACCGTTCGCCCTTCTGTCCTTAGTGTGTCTCCCACTCATCCTCCTTCTCACCTTAGCACGTGGCCTAACATGCCACCTCCACCTGCCTCCTCCACACACACCCCCCATCTCCACCTGCCCCCTCCACACGTCCATTCCACACACACCCCCGACCTTACATCTAGACTCCTTGCCACATGCTCCACCCCAGTCCGCGACCTGCAACCTCCTTTCTTTCCCTCCCCAAGCTTGGGAAGTCTCTTTGGTGTACCTTATATAGCTTTGAGGCATGGGAATTAATGTATAGGGCATTAATTCCAAGTGAGGTGAAGGATCCCAACATCAGAAGCGATCATGGCTCGAATTAGTGGCAAATCATGGGAAAATGGTTAAGTTCCTTGAATCAAATCAAGAGGAGGGATCATATCATAGCAGGAGTGGTCCACTTGTTTGGAAAGATCATTCCTGTGAAGAACAGAGCTGAGACTACTCCTCGTAAGTGCACTGGTATATGGTTTCTTCAATTGGGGAAAGCAGGGAAATCAACCAAGATGAACAGGAAACCACAAAGAATGGTTCCAGTGGAGGGGAATGAAGAGCTAGTAAGCACTGTCTAGACTCTTCAATTACAACTTAGGGTTCTCTCTACCCAGGTTCTCTCGATCACATAAATTACCATCCAACATAGGAGTGAGCAGCAACGAAATAGGGACGAGTGTGAAGTGCAAAGACAACAGATAGAGGCGCTCAAATTCACGGCCGAGCCAACATCACCCAATCCCTCCACAAACACATACATCTCAGATGAGGCCTCCTCTCCAGGACCGCGCGCTCAACTAGACCCCAACCTGCAGCCTCCAATAGAGGCAAACTCCACCACACCACACCAGAACAGAAGTAAATGTATGCAATGTTTTTTCATGCTGTTATTAGGCACTTTATGCATGGTTTTTACCATCATTACACAAACAGGCTTTAGTGTTATATTTAGCGCCACCCCTAATCTCCATTTCCTTCTTGGAGAATTCAGGAAGGAGCATTTTGATTTCTGCAAATTTTGTAACCAAAACTATATTCTCTACCTGCGTTTTTTCACAGATTTTTAATATATATTTTACCCAGTTGCTGTAAAAAAAAAAAAAAGATATTTTAGTTGTTATAGTAGGAGCAACCTTGTTCTAGATTAATATTGTGGTTGATTGACTTTCAATTTTATTGAAATAAGATTTAAAATGTATCATTATCTAGATACATTGTAATTTAAAATATTTAGGACACTAATATACGTTGTAAGTAAATGCATGATCTTTAAGCTATGATTTTATTTCAAAGATGATGATGAAGATGCGGATAATGGTAATAATTGGGTTTAAAAATCCCTAGTTTAAATTTTCTATGTGTTGACCATTTTTGGGGGGATATTTTCTGTTTAATTTTGCCTAAAATCCTGCTATAGGCTGTTCTCAAATTTTATGGTCAAATGTAATATTGTTAATAGAATATTATCTAGAAATCAATTTGGTTTATCAAATTTTATGAAAGGTAAGAAAATACTTAGTTAATTTTGAACTTTTATTTCTATATAAAAAAAACTTAAAAATAAAGTTTTTTAATTAGCATACTTTTTATTAACTAACATATATATATAAACATTGATATATTAATAAATTAAATATAGGTAAATATTAAAATATTTAACTCATGATAAATTTGAAAATAAAAATATGTAATTTTAACACAAATTACACATATGGATATTTATTTCAAGCTCAAATTACAAATTTTAATTTAAAGATATAAAATTCATTAATTGCCAATTTATTTAACCTTAACATTTTTGTTTAAACCACATTTCTTCCAAATAGTGGAGGGTTCATGGGTAGAGTCTCTAAAATTGTGTCTTACATATAGACTATATGCCTCATGGTAAATGTTTCTTAATAATAATGATAATGAGAAGTGCCACACATATAAACTATAAGTCTTTTAGGAAAAATGTTTTTCCACATGAGGAGAGGTTGTCAATTTATAAAAATTTCATTCTCAAATCTCTCTTGATATTTACTATAACTTCTTGCAAATATAAGTATCATTACTAACTATAACTTCTTGCAAATATAAGTATCATTATCAACACATTTTTTTTTTTTGTTTTTTTTTGTTTTATTTTAATAAAGGAATGTCACTCCTACTTCAAGACTATAATGCACTAAGAAAAAATAATGGCTTCTTTCTTTATTTTTTATTAATTTCAATTATATGACATCAAACTCTTATTGAAATTTTCAATACTCTCAAGGTTTAATAGTTATAATTCTAATGGAGTAATAATAATTATAAAAAATGTTTGTATTTTGTAATTAGTACAGATTAGACTTTTAATCAGTAAATTTAGCTTTTTTGGAAAATAATTGATTAAATGTTATTATGAATAAATTAAAATATGTTTAATACATGAGTGTTTATTTTCTTATTTCATAATTACAATTTCCAATACAAATTTAAGTATTTAAATTACACGTTTAATCAATAATTTTAACTTCTTTGAATTATAAATATATATGAGTGAAGTAAAATATGTTTAATAAGATGGTGTAATTATTAACTTCTATATAATTTACTATCATGTATTTTTTTTTATTATAAATAATTTATAATTTACTATCATGTGTTTTTTTAATTATAAATAATTTCTTGCATATTGTTAATTTTATATTTATTTATTTTTTATTAAAACTAAAATTAATAATATTCAGTTTTATATAATTAGTTTAAATTATTTCATATATCAAATGAAGAGATTATTTGTATAAATACAACACAAATCTAAACATAAAAAGAATTGAAATGTCAATTTCTTGTGTTGAGTATTCTTATATTTTAAGTGTATCATGATGAGATAATAATAAATAATAATAGCGTTCTTACACTAAACATGTATCCTTATTTTATGATCCATAAAAGCAATGACATGCTAAGCCAACAATCCATCATGATTCAATTCGCCTGGAAACATGAATAAATTATCACGGAAAAATGCAAGTCATAATGATTTTGATGAAAAAATACAACCTCTATGCAACTTAACTAAACAACAATATTTATATTCAATAATTCACCCCTTTAAAAACCATTTATAGTTCACCCCCGAAAACAAACTACTTATGTGGCCAACCACTTGCAATGTTTTTCATAAGTTTAAAGGAAGTACTTTCCAGGGAAAAGAATAACAAATGCATTACATTCCAGGAAACATATTTTTTTTTTTTGTGACTAGGGGAATCGGTAACGATGACAGTATTTGAATCCTATCGGCTGCCTTATAACCCTTAGGGAGAATCGCATCACCCGCAAGAACGCCTTCGGATAAATCGGGGTGAGAATCGACCTTGAGGCCTCTTTTACATATTTCCTTCCATTTACATGACACTTGTCAATAGGTCTACACCCCTACAAGCCATTCAAGGAAACATATTAAAGAGACTAAAAATTTTCTATGAATTTTCCATAATTCAAGAAAACATATTAAAAAAAATAATTTTTTTACATAAATTTGTAATCTTTAGGAAATAGTTATATGCCCTCAATGAATATTACCACAACCAAGTTTATCAATCAATAGCAGACGAAAACCAAGTTTATCGCTCATTAAACCATGGACTGTTTATACTTTAGAGTACTAATAAAAAGAAATCCATATTCTTTTATTGAGTTTAAAAGATGGACTTTTAAGAGAAATCAAAAATCAAATAATATATTAAAATTGACACTAAATAATTTCTATAAACTTGTTGGCCCTTGACCACATTTTGAAGAATACTTGGTCATATTTGACCGTTTTTGGGACTGTGACATCTTGCCAAAGATGGAGCGCAATGCGAAGCGGAAATTAGGGAAGAAAGACCTATTTTTGGGTCCCTTTTAGGGTTTTGGGTTGATGTAAACGGAAAGAGATGTCAGCCTGTGGTTTTACCCACGCTTAGGCCCATTTTGTAATCTATAAATAGATACTTAGGTAATGTAAGTAGGGGAGGATAGTAGTACATCTATGTGATGTATAGCTAAAAGCTTAGTGCTAGTCGTTGGATCTGTGTGATTGTATCTATATTGCAGGTGCTCTGTGCATGATTGTAAGGAGATTGAAAAGCTAAGTGCAAGTTGTTGTAGTTTTGTGCTGAAGTGCAAGGAAGAAGGATCTAGTGAGCAGCACAAATCTTTTTTCCTGTGCAAAGTAAGGGTTACTGAAGCTCTATGTTGTAACCACTTGACCGAGATAATATAAAGAAGAATACTTTGTGGACGTAGCCCTAGGGTGGGGGTGAACCATTGTAACTGTGTGTATTGTGCTCTGTTATTTGACCTAATGTGTTTATCTCCTTCTTGGCTAAGTGATTTCTGTGATTAGATAGATCTAGTTATGCTCTGTGCTTATGATATATAAATGAATGTTAGATCTGATATATAAGATGCTTAGTGATTGATCTGTTGAATCTAATCTATATTTATGTGACTAAGTACTGAATCATCTTTAGTCTAAGTATTCACTACGATGCTATGTGCTACTTGGGAAGTACCATAAGGGTTAAATATTGATGAATTATCTATGCTAAGTTCTCTTTAAAAGATATAATCACAGATTGGTGTCCCAGCTAAGGTTGCAAACATCTGAGTCCTGCAAACACCCCTACCTCTACCTCGGGTGAGACTTCATCTGCATTGCAGGTGTTGCCTAAAGGGTCAGTATTTAGGGCTTTGTTGGTTCACTCTTGAGTTTTGAACCCTGGGTCTTCCCCTGTGCCAACAAATGCTTCTGTTGTCGAGACCCAGAACTGTGATTGTTGGGAACTAAAGAAGAAAAATATTTGTGCAAAATAAGCTCGGTGCATAGATTTGTTTCCATAGTGCGCAGTATTCTACTTGACCTACGAAGCTTTGTGCCGAGAAAGAAAGATCAGATCTAAAGGAAATAGGTCAGATATGCAAGAAAGAGGTTGATACTAAAGAAAAGAAGTGAGATCTGAACACTATTCCGCAAAAAAGAGGTAAGATCTGTAAGCTCTAGCCTCTAGTAAAGGTAAGAATAGTTCAAGTTTTAAATCTGAAATCTTTGTGCTCTATATAGGTAAGATAAGTAGAATTTTTTTGTTTCTGAAGCATGAATTTAGGTACGGTTGATAGATTTTTTCCTAGCTTGAAAACTAGAGCATTGTTAGATAAAAGAAAGTTTGATATGAATAGGTCTAATAGGAATAGTGAAAGATATGTTATACCTATCCATAGAAAGAATTTTTGGAATGACCAATGGATGCAGGATCCTAGAAAGAAATTTTTGCAGGCTAGCCATCATGATCCTAACGCGTAGTACAAGTAGAGTTGGGGATCATGGACGAGACAGAGAGGATTAAATCTTTGTTAAAATTGTAGAAGACTAGGACATCTTGCTAAGGAATTCCCTAGGAGAAACCCTAGTTGCCTCTGTTGTAAAGCTATGGACCATGAAGTATTGGATTGCCCTAGAATGATTGCTAAAATTGAAAAAATGAATATGGAACAAGCAAACTCTGAAGGAGATCAAGAGACTAAAGTTATGAAAGAACCCCAAAAATAATCAGAGATCATGTTACTAAAAATAAAAGAAACCCTAGATGATCATAAAGATGTTAGTTTGTCAGAGATCTTCAAAGAAAAGGAGAAAATCAAAATAAGAATAGGAGAATTTGACATTGAATGTGCTCTGGATGATGGGACACTGATGAACATTATGACAAAAAGAATTTGGGAAACCCTAGGAAGGCATGCTCTGGTCCCTTCACTAGGAACCATCAGATTATGTAAAGGAAAAATGGTAACCCTATGTGGTGGAATTACCCAGACAACTATGAGTACCCATGGAACTTCGATAGAGGAAGAATTCGAAGTCATTAGATTTATTGAGGACCATGCCCCATTTCCAACTTTGTTAGGAAAGATCTGGATTGAAAAAGACCAGATCTGGAGGAAAGAGGAAAAGGAAGCCCTAGAACAGAAGAAGCAAGAACTCATGGAATTAATGACAAGAAGGATCTCCTACTTGATGGAGGAACAACATAACATATCTCAGCCATTAAACACCAAGAACCTAGATGTCGAAGCTATAAGAGCGTTAGAGGAACCACAAAAGATGGAAATACCTAATCTATATGATGAAGGAGTATTACCCTTGGATCTGAAGAAAGAACCTAAGCAACGCGAAGTGACTATGTCGAGAGAAGATAAGAATCAGAATAGAAAAAGGATGACCGAGACTAAGCTCACTGGGAAAAAGGCTAGGAAGCTAAGTAAGAAGAGGGCCAAAATCGGAAAGTTATAGAAGACTCTAGAGGAAATTTTGCAAAAGGAAAAATCACAAGACTTGAGCTTCATCGATTTATCAGAACAACGACATCTGGAACTTTTCCATGGCACAATAATATAGTCGTTGGACTGATATACTCGTTCGACTTCTGCCCCGAACGGGTCGAAAAGAAATTACGGGTTCCCACTAGATCATTAGACATCAATAGAATGGATAGAACAGAGTTAATGAAGGCCCCATATCCATTGCAGGTAGACCGTTGCTAAGTTTACCTACTTAGTCCGTCGCACCACGCACTAAGAATACTTTTTACTAAGTGAGAATTTGAGCCTAAAAATTGAGATTACTTCAGCCTGTGATCATTGCCTTGTTCCCATACTGTTCATCGTAGTCTCTGAATTCATTTTCACACCTGAGCTAGTGGACCCAAGCTTGTATGTCAGACGAGCTCAACATTGTCGAGAAAGAAGTTGAAGAAGTTTTGATTGACCTAATGGCTGAGAGAGTCATGTCAGAGAGAAGGATGTTTGCAAGTGTGCAAGCATCATTGACAATAGGAATCCAAGCTTCTCCCTCCACTTCCCACGAAGAAGGACCTTCCTGAACCATGACCGAAACAAGAACAAAGCACAGAGACGATATTGCAAATGCCAAGCTGATCCTGCGCATTCTGTCGGTTTACATACCACCTTTGAGCAGCAAGATTAACCATGAAAATGTACCCAGAGACTTTGAGTACACCTTGATCACCGCGTATCTTCCGAAAGGGGTGCACGTAGTACGAGCTGACCAGGATAAGCTCGCAACACTGAAATTTAATGATTTTACCTTGGAGATCGCAAAACCTACAGCAAGTTAGCTCCGCATAAATACTTAACCAAGACCAAAGGCATAAATCCTAATATTATTCCCTCAACGTAATGAAGATCCCTCACTTCAGAAGACACCAGGAAGTCAATGCATGTGTCAAGTTGTTGTTGTCTTGATACCACGACAGATACTTATGGTTGGACCACCGCATCACTGTGGATCTGACTATGATCAATGAGATCATAGGACTTAGCATGCAAGGCCATGACGCAGAGGACTTTTACCCAGGTAAGAACTCAGACCAAGCACTAGCACAATGGATAAAAGAAACTTATGGCGATGTAGAGAAGGGCACACGAGGCTACAAGGTAGCCTCTATCCAGAGTAGCGCAGTGTGCCTTGCATGTCAGCTGATCGCGGGCAAGTTAATTTGTATAAAAAGACTGACAGAGGTGACTGGATTTGTAGTTGACCTCATAGGGAAGTGCGCCGAGGGACTACAGATGAATTGGGCATAGTATCTTGTAAATGAGTTAGAACCAGATTGTAGAAGAGCGCAAGACCAATGGTATGAGTTCCACTTTAGTTGGTTGCCCATACTCATAAATTTCATTTCTTTGGAACTGCCAAAGGGAATCACTTTTCAAGAGATAGAACATTTTGAACCACTAGCCGTGAAGTTTTGTATGTTGTGGTACTCCAGTGACATGAAAATGCAGTGGCAGTCCAATGTTGTCTTCCACACCTACTTCAACCAACTGAAGAATACAATTCAGTCTACAACGTGAATCGCCGCAAATGTACTTCATAGGTTTAGACCTTTGATGAAATTTAGTGTGGACCACCACTTCACCTATATTACAATGCATGGTGATGAGTATAAAAAATATCTCCAATCCTACTACAAGCTGACAGAAGATGACTTGGAGGAGATTACCAAGGAATGGTCGACAGACCTCCTTGTTGCAGCGGACCCCGTGGACATGTCCGATGAGGAAATCCCTAAAGCTACGCTAGATACATCTAGGCCAAGCAGGACTAAGAAGGATGATGGAGTTGAAGATATCCCTAGAACATCCACAAATACTACTTCGGTCTCACCTGTGCAGGGAGGTGATGGTGACAAGCTAGGCGACACAGAAGTGGAGAAAAACAGAGGTGAGGTTACTCCACCTAGAGAGGAGGAGGATCCATCTATTAAAATAAATATTACGACACCAATACCCTCCTCCTGAAAGAAATCTAAGTCCACCCGGACCACGCTTAAAACTACCCTTACCCCAGATGACTTTGACTTCTTAATTGTCGCACTGAATGATGTTTCACTAGAGCTCGTAGAAAAGAAAGAAGCAAAGAAGGAGGAGCTATTCAACCGAATCAAGGGCGAACTCAAAGAAGTGCAGCAGGCACTCCAGTCCAACCAAGAAGTTTCTATAGTGCCCTTGATAAGTAGAACATTAGGAACAGGTGATGAGCTCACTCAATTACACCATATCATTGATCAAGTTGAAGCTCTCCTTCGAAGAGCTCAATAAGACACAACACAAGCCACCCAGGCTTTGGTGCAAGCACAAAAAGCACTTATAGAACAATAGAATGAGGTATAATGGGAAAATATTTCCCTGAAAGCGAAGTGGGACGAGGAAAAGGCATTGTTGCTAGCAGAGAAATTTGAAGTACAGGAAAGGGTTCAGAAAACATTGCACTTTGTGACGATCATAGAAGTAAACATGCACAACCATCTCCCACAACAGGTGACCCAATTAAAATAAGTAATCCAACAACTCCAACAGTGCATCATGGATATGGATATTCTCACCATGCTTAAGACCCCCCAAGAAATAAGAGATCTATAAGAGGCCACTGCTCGAATCGTAGTTAGTCGATTAAAAATCTTTTCCCTGGAATGCAAGAAGTTGAGTGCAAGAAGCGCCTAGACTTATGAAACCCTTGTCGAGAATCCATAGATGCAGAAAGTGGAGGCACAACTCCAAGAATCAAAGAAACATGCAGACACACTATAGGCATAGATTGTAACATCCCGCTCTGGCGCACTTACCAAACTTATTATTTGAGGACACATGCTCGCGAGTGATCCGGATTTTTATGATGACAAAAATTTTTCTCTCATTATGATGCGTTAAGTTATATGACATGATGTTTTTACTACCTTGATGTAGACAGGTGCCGCTGACTCAGTTTCGTTGAGTGTGCAGGGTTTCGAACCTTGAGGATGTAGAGGCATCGGTAGAACTCCCTTGGACTCCGGATTGAGTCAGGGAGTGGGGTATTTGAGTTGTTTCATTTATGATGATATTGTTTCATTTTGATGATGTACTATTGATTATATGATATGTTGCTGACATG
>ML799290.1:128993-142161 GCA_009831015.1 Picea engelmannii
GCTCATAGAGTTTCAGATTCTCCACATTTACTACTAAGTAAATGCACATGTGTGGGGGTAGAATATGTTTGTAGGATTTATCTCCTACCTTTTTCAATACCTCAAAAGGACCATACCATGGAGCATTGATCTTCTTACCAAGACCCTGTAGTCTTTCCTTATTCAATGTAACCATACTCTGTCTCCCACTTTAAATGTTCTCTCTATTCTATGTTGGTAATGTATAGCCTTGTACTTTTCCTCTGACTTCTTTAGTGTCTCTTGTACTTGCAAATGGATCTTCCTGATATTCTCAACAAAATTTTCTTCTTTTAATGCATCTCCTGTGAGGTCCTCCCTCACTCCTCCTTGTTTTCCATATACAACATCTAAGCATGAAGGTGGAAAATATCCAAAGCAAGTTTCAAAAGGTGACTTACTAGTACAAGTGTGGACTACTTTGTTATAAGAGTGTTTTATACATATTGGAATTTCATTCCAGGTCTTTGGATGCTTCTAATTGTAACCCCTCAAAAGTTACACCAAAGTCATATTGAATAATTATATTTTCCCATCTGTCTCTGGATGGAATTTTGTAGACCTATTCAACTTAGTGTCCATGTTCTTCCACGTTGTATTACAAAATGCACTGATAAATCTGGTATCTCTATTGAGATGATGCTCCTTGGTATCCCAAAGTGCACCTATACCTATTCAAAGAACTTGTTTGCTTCTTCTTTTCCGCTAATGGTATTTTTACAAGGCATGAGAATGCACATTTTGTTGAACATGTCATCTACCAAAAATAGATAGTCATGTCCCTTCCTGGTTGTTGGTAGACCTCCCACAAAATTCATGGAAATACTTTCCCAAGGTCGAGTGGGTACATGTAAGGTATGGTATAGACCTTGCTTCCTATTACTGGGCTTACTAGTACAACAAAGTATACATCCTCTAATATACGGTGCTACATATTCTTCCTAAGCCAAAAATGTCTTGCAACCTTGCCATTGGAGGTGTGAGCCTCTCTGACAAGCTACAATCGTTCACCTTTAGGAACACATATCTTCTCGATATTGTATATTAATCCATTCTAGAAATGATAGTTAGCCTTTCCATCACCTTATTCAATATGAATTTGTCCTTGTAGTTGTTGAAACACCTCATTGAAGTCATCATCTTCTCTGTATGCCTCTGTATATGCATCATGGGTAAAAGGATCCACTTGCATAAAAGTTCCCAAAGTTGTAATATTAGATGTGGGTGGTCGTGAAAGCATGTCTAACAACTTATTTGTGTTACCCTTCTTATACTTGATGACTAGATGAAATTGTTGTAAAAACCCCATCCACTTGTAATGTCTGGTTTGTTGTAGCTTATTGTGGGCCTGCAAATACTGTAGTGGTAGGTGATATGTGTGGATGATGGTATCCTTTCCCATCAGATAGTGTTTCCACTTTTTGATAGATTGTACCAAGGTATAGAGCTCCTTGTCATAGGTAAGGTAGTTGAGAAATACCCAATGAAATACTTCAGAATGATAGCATATGAGCCTTCTTCCCTGCATCAATATTTCTCCCATGGCATACCCACTTGCATCTACCTCTACTTCGACGGGCTTCTACATGTTTGGTAGTGCGAGCATTGGTTATTGATTGATGTTCATTTTAATCTCATAAAATTACTTATGATAATTCTTCCCTCACTATAAATTCTTACCACTAGCTTTTATGATGTGGAGTGGTATAGCTACCACTGAAAATGAAGATATGAACTTCCGCAAGTATTGTGTTGCCCCCAAAAAAATCCTAACTTTCGTGACATTTGTAGGAATTGGCCATTTCATGATGGCCTCCATCTTTGTGGGATATATCTCGAGCTCCCCTCCATCGATCACATACCCAAAATACACCAAATTCTGTTGAGAAAACTCACATTTCTTAAGATTGGCTAGAAACTAGTGCTTTTTCAGAGTCTCTAACACCTGCATCATATGTGAGATGTGCTCTTCCCGGGTAGCGCTATAAACTAGTATATCATCCAAATAAACAATAACGAATGAATCTATATAAGGGAGTAAAACATCATTCATTAGTATAATAAATATAGTTTGTGCATTGCATAAACCAAATGGCATAACCAACCACTCATACAATCCTTTCCCTATCTTGAAGGAAGTTTTCCAGGTATATTTTTCTTTGACTCGTACCTGGTGATATCCTGATTTCAAATCCAACTTAGTGAATAACTTGGCATGCTACAACTAGTCCAATCGATCATCTATCCTTATCATAGGGTACCAATTCTTCATTGTAATCTTGTTCAATTCCCTATAATCAATACGCATTCTCCAAGTCCCATATTTCTTGGGAACAATTATGATGGGTGACCCACAAGGTGAGGTACTTGGTCGAATTACACCCTGCTCCAACAAATGTTGCAATTGCTTATTCACTTCATTTGATTCTAGGATGGACTCTCTATAAATCCAAATATTCAACAATGGGGAATCTGGAAACAATTGTATTCCATGCTCCACTTCCCTCATATGTGGTAGTCATTTAGGCTCCTGAACACTCTTATGTATGCTTGTAGAAACTACTCTAATTGATTTTTCTACTCTTTAGTACACCCCTCTAGGGATTCCTTTACTCTCATTGACTCAACATCAGACTAATTTTCTATTAAGAAGAGTAAAACGTATTTCTTACTAGAACTAATGAACTTCTTGGATTGGTTATCACTTATCAGTGAGATATTTGACTTGCCTTTATGTGCGTTGATGATGTAGGACATCCCATTCTTAATTAGTAGATACCGGTTGGTGCTCCGCATGAATATTGCATCCCTCATAAACATGTATGGGCTTCCAAGCACTACTCTACATACATCAATTGGTACTATATCTAATTCCACTTCATCAATAAAATCAACACTTATAGAAAATTTAATCTTACACTGTTTCGTTACCTTTATCTTTGGATCCTTGTTTACCCAATATGATGGATAGGGGATAGGATGATATTGAACCTCCAATTGAAGCTCGCTGGCCATATTTTCTACTATGAGATTATCCTGTGAACCAAAGTTGAACATACCATCTATCTTTGTCTTCTTGACTTAAATCTTGATGTGGAAGAGATTGGTCGTCTCCTTCTCTTGCAAGTGATGAAGGGTAGTCAAATTCACCTCCTTCTGCATAGATGTGCGAAAAATATTTTCATCCACATCTGAGCTAATTTCAACATGATTTATTGAATCTGTGGCTAAAAGGTTCTTTTTCTTTTTTTCCTTCTTTCAATTCTTTGGGTTCAGCTCTAGATGCAATTTCCATCATGTTTTCTTGGTGTGGCCATCAATGTTGCAATGATTTTAATGGTTGCTCCGATATTTTCTCTACTATGCACTGGGTGATGTCTTCTTATCTTTCCCCCCTTTCCACTTCTTCTTCCCCTTCTTGAAAGATTCTCGGTTCTCTTTCTACTTCAAAACACTTGGATGCCCCTTCTTTTGGCCTATGTTTTCTAAGTATTGTACCTATACACATGCCTCATACATTGTCCTTGGCTTGAAGAGCATCACCTTCTTTCATAGATTATTATGTAAACCCCCTAGATACTTGAGTAGTACATCTGGGTTCTCTAGAGAGATACCCAACATGATGGTCATTTTTATGAACTTAGTGGTGTACTCATGTACACTCTTCCCTTGCCTCTTCCATAAGTAGAGCCACCGGATCCATCGGTCCTATACATACGCAATAGGGTAGAATTAGGACTTGATGAGGGTTTTGAAGTCCTCCCACCCAATTAATGAAGGATAAACCTCCATTCTAAGTGTTTCCATGTGGATTTCCCACCAGGTTAAAGCATGGCCCTCTAACTTCAATCTAGCAAATGAAATCTTCTACCCTTCATCTATACAGTGAACGCTAAAATAAACTTCTAATTATTGCAAACAATGATTCAATTTCAATGCATCGATTTCACCTTGGTATGGATTTATGTCCACTTTCACTTTCATATTGAATAGGGAATGTGAAGGATACATGGAACTCGAACTTGGATGCTCTTTCTTGGATTCTTTTTGCAACTCATTTCTTGAGTCTTCCTGAGCTTTTGATTTTCCCTATGATATATTCTCTGATTTAGAGTGATGCAGGAGCATCGCTCCATGTCAGCCAGCCAGCCAACCAACCACGTCAGCGCGCATGCATTCATATGCTAAAAGGGAGGCATAGCCTCATTTGAATTTGAAATGAATGTAATTTAATATGCTTAGGCTGGTGAGCCATAGAAGCCATGCCTTTGCGTAGGCTATAGATAAGATAGGCATTTAATGTGTGTCTGGCTAAGATCTAGATCTGATTCTGGACTAGACAACCCATTGAATGTAATTTATTAGAGTAGGTAGACCTGGAGGGAAGCGCTCGATGATCCCCTCAGGTAAAAGATATTTTGAGATCTCATTTTGAGGATGATTGTAGGAGAAGAGCCAGAGAGAGCTCAGGAACACCATTGTAAAATACAGGCATTTGCCATTTAATATAAGAGAAGCAGTTTTTCCTGCATTATTTTGTCTTATATGCATGTATGTATGTGTTCTTTGTATATGCTATGAATGTATGTTATGTGGATGCATTCTGCAGGAGTTCGTGTGATTCAGTTGAGGTCTTTGAGGTTTCGTGCCATGAGGGCATGACAGAGGAATGTGGTCTCTGAATACCGGTGCACTGAGGATGCACTTTTGAACTTTGAGGAGTCAGACGAAGACATGCTAAGGCACAGGACTGAGATCAACAACTCAGAGGAGCAAGACCTCAAGGTTACATAATACCTTGGAGGCAAGGCTATGTGGGAGAAGACACAGTTGTAGACAGAATCATGGAGGATTTTGTGAGAGATCTGCCAAGTGGGCATTGAGCATGCGTACAGGAGTGCACAAAGGAAGGAACTCTGTAGAGAGTTTGAGAAAGAGACCAGAATCACTGAGGATTTTGTAGAGCTCTTCCAGGAGGGCATCGAGAAAGTGCAAGGAACGCACGAAAGGAGACATAATCGTTGGAGTGTTCTGTGGAATAGAAGATACTCCGCCACGAGGGATTCGAGGAAGGGTGCAGATAGGCACAGAGGAGAAGAGAACTCTCTTGAGTTCTGCCAGTTGAAGGAAGAGTCCACTGAAGGATCTTCACTGGTTTGTTGAACACCCAGAGAGACTCAGCAAGAGGTTGCTTGAGCAAGATATCCAGAAGGGAATCTAAGTATTCTCCATCTAAGGGAGAAGAAGGATAAAATCCCCCAAGGGGTCTGAGTGTTTGCGTAAGCTCAGGATAGATAGCACGCTGTGTGCATCTGAAGACTCTGCAAGGAGTACAGGAGTCATGAGAACCCTTTGAGGATTCAAAGGTAGAAGCTCAAGAAGGGCAGTGTTTCATACACGCAGCAAGAACTCATAGGAAGGAGCTCGTAGAGGAGAAAGAGCGCAAAGGTCGAAGCCTTTGGGAACATGAAATTCTTCCAAGTCTAGGAAAAAAGCGCAACAGCTCAAGAGGGGAGGTGACAGCCGTGAAATTGGCCTGAAGAAGAGGTTTGGACCATTGAGGAGTTCACGTCCAGAAGGAGCTCATGAGGAAGCATAGAAGCCATTGGACCGGCTGATAGAATCTGGACCGTTGGATTTGAGCGTCCAGGAGAAGCTCTAGAGGAAGGGCACAGAAGGAGGAGACCGACAGCCATCGGATCTCACGAAGAAATCCCGTCATCCATTGGATCGAGAGAAGGTGCGCGAAGGTTAAGCCTCAGGAGAAGCACAGGGAAGAAAGACAGGATCGGAGTTGTCTGTTTGCAGAGGACACATGGCGAAGATCGCATGAGAGTCGGGACATTGGCCATCGAAGAATCAGAGTTCTTGAGGGTAAGAGAATCGTGACATCGCAAGTCTCGAAACGCCGACAAGATCAGAGCCGTCCATCTGAGGGACAGGTGTCGGAGATCAAGCGACCGTCGACATAAACCGTCATCGGGAAATCGGATTTCCTGAGGACAAGAGGAACAGGACATTGGAAGTCTCGAAATCCCGATGTAATCGGGATCGTCCATCTAGGAGGACGCATGGAAATCATCAGCACACTGGGGAAAATCTGCGACAGGAGTCAGCATAGAGGACAGGTGTCAAACATCTAGGAAGAGTCGGGAATCGGGATATCGAAGATCCTGGGCACAACGGTTTCGTGCATTACAGAATTGCGATACGCGATTTCTCGATAAGGCCTAGGAGCGTGGGGCCACACTGACTATCAGGAGGACAGGTGGAAGATTTTAGCAAAAGGTGAAAGGACCGTTGACAGGTCAACGATCGGGACCCATCGGAGGATCAAGAATCAGAGAATCACGAGTCCCGTGGACAGGCGCATCATGATATTGAAAACCCCGATGAGATTTCGACTGCGGTCACGGGAATTAATCATATGAACAGGAGCTAAGCTCAGGAGGGCTAGTGCATGAAAGGAGCCATCGGGGATCGGCATATCACGAGTCCTGTGGACATGCGCATCTTGACATCGAAAGTGTCGAAACTCTGATGGAGTGGTAATACCAAGGTCATGAGGTAATGGTCGTATGAACCAGAGCATAGCCGGTAGGGGCTAGCGCGTGGAAGGAGCTTATCGGTAATCGACGATCGGGGATTCCCGAGGACTAAGATTTGTCACAACGGGATTTATGAAACCCTGAACCCCGATAGAGAGTTGGGGATAACCATGGTCAAGTGCAGAGGCCGTGACAGGGTGAGTGAAAGGACCTGTGGACTGGGTTGAGTTTTAGCAAAGGATTCCAGCGGGAGGAATGTAAGGAGCTGCTTCGACTCAGTAGAAAGGGGATTTGAAATCGATCCTGTGAGCAAGAGGTCAGGTGAAGAGTCCCTGCGGGGTGATAGGTTGGACCTCTTTGCGTCATAGACCCTCCATCATCTTTGAACAATCTGATCTTTATTGCTAAGGCTGCGATGCGCAGGTTCATATTGCGAATGATGTCGACACATTATGCTTCCAACCTCTCAAATGTCTATTCTACTAGATCTTTAGGGTTGTTACGAACATACTCATCCACCATGGCCACGGTTTCCGTAACTTCTCTTTATGTTGATTCTTAGATTCTTCAACTTCCCACAAATACCCAAAATAAAAACCTACTTTGATACCAATATGATATGTAAATTGTCAAGAATATTTCACTAGAATAGTTCATCACAATAAATCTAATAAAATACTGAAATCTTTGTTATTAAGGTTATTTTTTCCTTTAGATCTAAGAATATTTAGTTATTGATTTTCTTCTTATGCATGAAATAGATAAAATGTGGAAAATGGAGCACAGTAAAATAAAATCACACCATCCACAAATAAACACAAGATATGACTTGAGAAAGACAATACGGGAGAAAACCCAACTAGAAGGGGAGGATTCTCTACTCTCTTTTCTTTGGTATAGAAATGATGCAAGTACAAAGAAAGAGGTACTCTCTGTAGATTTTCCTTTGACCTGTGGCATGTATGGCCGCTACAAAAAATATCCTCCTTTGTTATGCTCATAGAATACCACTCTTTGATGTTTTTCTTAGCTATGGAACAATATACAATGCAAAATAATGGAACCCCTTCTCCTCCTAGCGGCTTGGTATTTAAGATAGCCTGATAGCCATCTAGGGGTAGGTTTTTGACTTCCTCAACCCTCAACTATGATAGGGTTTTGGAACTTCTATAATATTTTTGAAACTACATATGTGGCTAGCCCCATATGCATTAGTAATGGAGGATGACATGTCATCCTCTCATAACATGGTAGATCGACCTGGGGGAGGCATAAGTTTTTCATACGAGCTCTGAATGACATGATTTTTGCACAGTTGGAAATGTATCTTTGTGTAGAATAGCTCCACGGGGTTTGTGCTATGATGGGAAACTTTTAACCCCAAAAAATGGTGTTTGTGCCTCAAAATGGCCTAGAAGGTTCCAAACCCCAATTTTCCAAACTGGGACCTACCTCTAAAATGGCCCTACAAGCTCATTCCTCCAATTGTTTCCACTCTAAAAGGATCAATATGTATGAAAAAAAATATAATGATCCAATATGGATCAATCCTTGATATGGATACATGGTTCAAATACTATCAAATTCCTGATGAAGACAAGGTTCCACTTTCCAAGTTGAAGATAATGGGACTTGCTAAATTGTTGGTTATAGAATGAGATATAGATCAAAACCTCGTCACTACATGGTCCAATCTTGTAGAATCCATTACTTTATGAGACTAAGTGGATATGACTATGTCAAGTGTTCAACATGTATGTACAAGAATACATCCATCATTTTAACATGTTAAGCATCCTTCTTGGCATCTTCGATTTAGGTGAGAAGATCATTCTTAAATTTAAAATTGGATTGCATGAACAATTATATCGATATCTTAATTTCATTGAAATCACCACTCTTGATGTTGCTTTCAATTTCACTCAGTTGGCCAAAGAAAATATTTATGATAAGCATAAATTTCAGCAACACCCATCCTCTTTCAATAAAAACAGAGGAATTTGTCACTCATGCTCAGCTTACTCATGATTTTTTGGTGGATTATATAATCGATAATGGCTTGCAGAAAAAATTGATTGCAAACATTATTGTTGAAAAGATTCATTTACCTATGGACCCTCATCCTCATCGATATGCACTTAGATTAAAGGACAATTGGCTATCTGCATAGATCACACATACATGCATGGTGTTATTTGATTTTGGATCTCAGTTTGTGGACAAGGTCACCTATAATGTGATTGAAATGAATTGTTATGGGTTGTTTCTTGTAAATACATATGCGTATGATAAGAAATATTATTATGATGCATATAGAAATACCTATACACTGCAAAAAGACAAATAAATGTACCTCATCATAAGCAGACCTAAATCAACTAATTTAGTACTAAGTTTCAAGAAGACAGATAAAGAAGTTAATCAAGAAACAACATTCTACTGGTATTCATCATAGTTATATTGTTCTACTTTGCATAATGCATCTGGTACCTTACAAGTGGTATTAGAGCACTTTCCTCTGTAGAAATTTGGGATTTTTTCTTTTAAGGTAGATACGTGTACTATTGGCATCTCTAAAGCACATATCTATCATTCAATGAGTAAAACTATTGTTGGGGAAGACTACACACAAGAAATGTAGATAGTTTCACAAGTTACTTGAAACAGACGTTTCACCTTCAAGTTGGAAACTTCTTTAACCCTTGTTAGTACCGCTTCGATTAGTACCGCATCAGAAAACACATGTATACAACCATCAATCGCACGTACCTTCACGTATATAGGGAGTCCCCTAGGTCTCCTAAAACCAACTTTAGATCATCCTTTTGACTTCCTATATGCTATAGTGGCATCAAGAACAACACTCAGGAAGAATACTCTATAGTACCTGGGTAATTATGTAGTACGACTAAGCGTACAGTCGAGCCTCCTTAGTTAGTGCCATGAGATATTGGGTTGAGTTCTACTATTTGTCCTGATGCATATATCAGAGAACTATAGCACAGGGAAAACGCTTGTCTATAGGAACCTTGAAAACCCTAACCCTTGGGAACGAAACATAATCGAATAGAAACATAGGGGAAGTTTTTCCGCACAACCCTACCTCCTACATCCAAGTTGATAAATTCCTACACAATTTTCCCTATTAACAATTTGGGCATTTTGTCACTACAATATTCTTTAGGCTGGAGTATAAATCCACCTAAGTAAAAAAAATAGTTGTCAAACAGACACCTTTATTCGGGACCTATCCCATTGGATTCCCCTATTTTCCCTGATTGTCATGGTACCTATCACTTACAAGAATTTTTTCCTGTGGACCCACCCACCCTTAATGACACATTTATTTTCCACATATTCCATTGGATTCTTCTCTTCACCCTGATCAACATGGTAACCCTCACCTATAACGATTTTATTTGTTTATTTATTTATTTTTTCTGTGCAGACCCACCTACCCAATTTCTGTTTGTTCACAAATAGCTCTCACCCACAACTAAGAAATCACTTCGTTGATCACTGACAACAACCATATCAAGTGTGACATCTAGTACATCAATTCCAATATCTCTACCCTCAACTCTTATATGAAATGCATGAAACGGTCAATAGAGACCCTTTCTATAGATATGCATAACTTCATAATTCAATTATGGGGCCCTACCTCCTTTGAACAACCTTCCAACCCCAACGATGTTGACTGCTCCCATTCCATGACCTTTAATTCCAACCCCTTTCATCATGAAATACATCTTCCTAGAGTTGAAGTGAACAAATTTGATGGCTCAAATCCCACTAGATGGGTCACTCAAATGGAACATTATTTCTTCTTACACAAAATTATCGATGATTTAACCAAAATCTGTTATGGTATCCTTTATATGGATCTTGAATGCTAGAAATGATGTAAAAATTCACGCAAAGGGTATGTTTCTTGGACACAGTTTGTTGTAGATCTTTGTGAACACTTTGAAATCAAAAAACACCATTTTGGCCATTTGACCAAGATGAAACAATCTGGCATGGTGGAAGATTATATCACCACCTTTGAGCATTTTGCTTTCGAAATGGAGGACATGTCTGACACCTTCTTTAGGGAATGATTTATTAGTGGCATGAAGGATGACATCTGATCCCAGGTCCTATTGTCTCACCTCCAGAATTATATAGAAGCTACTAAAACTGCCAAGGAAGCACAACAGGTAGTTTCTTCCCAAAACATGAAACCCCCTTTATTCCTCTCCCTAGATCCATAAATTATCCCAGGAAGAAATGGTTGAATTCCAACTTAAGGGTCTTTGTTATAATTGTGATGACAAATATTTTTTGGGGCACAAGTGTAAGGAACAAAAGATTTTTATGGCATTCTTGAAGGATGTTTCTAACAAGGATGTTGATGTTCCCCATGTTGAAGAGCTAACCCCAGTAGATGATCCTACCTTGACCTTTGATCCACCAGAAGTTTAACCATTGATTTTGTTGAACTCCCTCACTCATTTTTCTGCTCCCCAAACCCTCAATCTAATTATCTACATTAAGAATAGGAAATTGATTATCGTAATTGACAGTGGAAACACCCATAATTGTATTCATTTGCATTTCTCAAGAGACCATGTGTTATATTCGCGCAGTCAACAATTTTCAAATCATGATTACAAATGGTGGTTCCATTAAATGTGGGGGGTGTTGTGAAAATGTGCACCTACAAATTGGTCATTATTACCTGGAATGTTGTATGTTTACAATTGACATGGGAGGTTGTGACATTGTTCGTAGTGATGAAGAGTTACGAACACTCGACCCCATAACCATGGATTTTAAGGACTTAACCATGTGATTCTAACAAGAGGCACAACAGTATAAGTTCCAGGACATCATGGAAGGCTCCCCTAAGATCATTAGTTCCCATAGAATGGAAACGCTTCTAAAAAACGGTCATTACAGTATTATTTCCCAACTCCTTTCCATTCAAGAAATTTATACCCCCTCACCTAATGTGCATCCTAACACCCAATCTCTACTATCCCACAACCAATATGTTTTTAACACTCCCCAAGGACTTCCCCCTTCCCACAGATCCCATGATAATCCTATTCCCCTTGTCCTTGGCAGTCTTCCTCCCAATGTTTGTCCTTATCGTCATCCCTTTGCCCCAAAAAAATGAAATTAAGAAAATTATTCAAGAATTTCTAGAGGTGGGTGTTATCCATCCCGGTACTATCCCTTATTCTTCTCCTGTATTCATGATACTCAAGAAATAGGGTACCTATTGCATGTGTCTTGATTTCCGCACCCTCAACAAAATCACAATCACAGACAGATTTCTTATTCCTTTCATTGATGACCTTTTGGATATATTTATTGGTGCTCATTACTTTTCCAAACATGATCTTCATTCTGGCTACCACTAAGTATGTATGAGAGAGAAATATATTCCGAAAACTTCCTTTTGCACTCATGAGGGTCACTATGAGTTATTAATCATGCCCTTTGGCCTTTGTAATCAACCTTCCACTTTTCAAAGTCTCATGAATCATGTATTCCATCCTTTTATCTTTCATTTTTTCATAGTTTTATTTGATTATATCCTCATCTATAGTAAACCTTGGCAAGCACATCTTGTCCATGTAGACCAATTCATACACTTACTGTCTAAGCACACAATTTTTATCAAACAATATAAATGTGCTTTTGGAGCCTCTGAAGTTAAGTACCTGGGTCATATTGTTGACAAGGATGGTGTATGTGTGGATCCTAAGAAAATTGAAGCTATTAAGGATTGTTCTCTCCCTAAAACTCTTAAAATTTTGTGTGGCTTCTTGGGTTTAACGAGCTATTATCGCAAGTTTTTTCAAAATTATGGAAAAATTGTAGCTCCTCTCACCACTCTCTTTAAAAAGAATGTTTTTAGTTGGAATATCGGAGTTGATCACTCCTTCTGAGCCTTGAAATAGGCTACGTGCATAACTCATGTTCTGGCACTACTCGACTTCACCAAGATTTTTGTACTGGAATGTGATGCTTCAAGGAAAGGGATTGGGGCAGTCCTCATGCAATTATTTTTTGGAACATAAAATTTCATCCTCGGAGCAACAAAAATGGGTAACCAAGATGTTTGGTTATGATTATGAGATAATTTACAATAAGGGAAAATAAAATGTGGTTGTTGATGCTCTTTCAAAGAAATATGAAGAAGAAGGGTACATATTTTCTCTCTCTTTCATTGTACGAGAATGGATACAAGTTTCTATCTAGGAATGGTTGCAATATCCCAATATGGGGTTAAATAAGTGGAATATTTGAGTCATATTGTATCTCATGAAGGTGTCAAACTGGACACTGCCAAAATTAACGATATGATGGAATGTCAATTCTGAAAAAAATTGAAGAATCTTAGAGGATTCTTAGGATTCTTAGGATTCTTAGGATTCATAGGATATTACCACAATTTTGTTAAGAATTATTGCCAAATAGCATCACCTCTAACAATTTTGTTAAAATGGAGGTGTTTTCTTAGACTCAAGAAGAAACCAAATATTTTTAAAATCTTAAGGAGGCTATGTGTACGACTCTTGTCCTGGCCACACCTAACTTCACAAAAA
>ML799290.1:175766-196006 GCA_009831015.1 Picea engelmannii
CATTCAATTATATCCAATGAAAAATGAACAATAGTATAAGAGTTACACCAATACACCACAATACACCATGCACAATATATGAGAAATAATCAATAGTTATTGTTCAATGGAAGTAATGACTTCCAAAGGTAGCTACAAATTCCAAATGTAAAGGGAGGGATAAACCTCAAAGATGAGGATACAATCATCCAATATCAAGAGAGATTTGAACTCTCCATCCTTGCCCCTTCCTTCCACCCAAGAATATATGAGAGATAATAAAACTTTACATTAAATCATCACCATCAACCAATCATCACATATAACCTGATAATGATTCTTGATACTTCTTTAATTTTTGCAATTCTTCAATTCTTGGAGTACTCTGATCCTGTAGATAATATTTCTCAATGTATTCTCTAAAACTCCTCCAAGTTTCACTCCTTGAATCCTCGCCAAAATGAAGTTATAGAGAGAATGGTAGACCTTGTTCAATTTTGGTTTATTCAGGAGACCGAACTTGTACAGAATGCCTCATGCTCAATATTTAACATTAGATTCTGAAACTCATACACAAGAAACTACATTCTGTACTCTTTCCAATGAAATTTGTCCCACATCATTTGGATTCTCGATGAAGAAGTTGTGACTGTTGTACCTGGAATACCTTAGAACACATCACCAAAACACTTCATCCTCCCTTGAAATCTAACCTTCTTTACTTCTGATTTCCTCTTAAATTCGACTTGTGTATTAAATGAACATATAATGATATTTATTTATACTATTTATTTCACTTTATTTTAACATTAGGGACGACCTGACACTTTCTTATTTTGTAATTCTTTTCTTTAATTATCTTCATGGCCTACATGTACTTCCTTCTTCAACTCACTTTGTCATCTTCAAAAATTCATTTCTCCTAAACCATGAGGATCCACGTGACATGCCACATACCACCAGAAACAACATGATGTATACTATCCATCCATGGTTGTTGTATATTCATGTGAATTTTCCTTCATGTCCAAATACCTTCATCAATATTGTGGTCCAAAACCCATTACTAGGGTTGACATCAATGACAACAACCAATCTTCCAATAGCTATACCAAGTCAACATTGGGAATCAGTTTCAATGTAGTTTATTAGAGGTCTACCCAATTCTAAAGGAAAGAATGTCATCATGGTAGTGTTGGCAGCCAATTTGAATTTTTATACTGTCCTTATAAGCTGCCTACACCAGTGTTTTGCGAACCTTGATTTTCATCGCAATCTTCGGAATAAAACAACACTATTATTTTTGCGCAATTTGCACACCTACCTTTTTTCTTGTTTTCACGACTGCAAGCATGAAAACTTTGATTTCGAAGTCACATTAAAATCGTCACTGGATTATTATGGTCACTCTTGTCTATGTGTTCATTTCATTTCCAATTTAATTATAGTCGCATAGTTGTCAAGGCTCCAAGATCTTTACTCATTTGGCATTCTTTAATTGTTAATATGACTTCGTTTTTATAAGACTATGATGATATTCTTATGATCGAGTTTTTGATGCATTGGCGGTTTGATGTTTTATGTTCTTTCATAGATTACCTTGACACATTGGTTTCATGAAAACACATTGACATTGTGGTTAGACCCTCATTGTAATCATTTCATACAACACATATGTGATATGATCGAACACTTGGTGTTGATTTTGAATCATTTTTTTGGTTTTAAAACTATGCAAACACTATACTTATGGGAATTTTTGGGTCGACTTACCATAGATTGTTTGAATGCGCATTATTTTTAATATATGCAATAGTGATTTGAATCGCTATATGCGTCGTCGGTTGTACATTGGGAAATGACTATTTTGCATGGGTTGAGCTAGCTCCACCACCCTCACACACTCGGGCATTAATGCATCCCTCCTATCCCAGGTTAACTCTGTGGTTTTCGAGGAAGTCTGTGAGCTATCGAACCTGCGTATACCCTGTCCAAACCCTTGCCCGTTCACCCAGCTCACTGTGTGCTTCTGTCTATGGCACCAGTGGTGCGCATAGAGCCAAATGGTAGCCAAACTCTATTGCTACTTGATAATGCCTGTAAGGATTTAGAAAATGGTGGTTGGCTGGTGTTTATCCAAAGGTTTGAGGGTTTCAACCTTTCGGTTGCCCAATAATTCACCCTCACCTTCGACGGATGCAGGGCTAAGGTCGGAGACGTATAGCTCGAGTTGAATGAAGAATTCATGAGTTCAGCTACAGGACTACCGACGATAGGGAAAAGGTGGTTTAAAAATTCCAAAGTAGACGAGGTGTCGTGGCCACTCCTTTTCACTTCAAGGAAGATTGTTTCCTATGATAGAGGTATGCCTATCACCACCCTCAAACACAGGTGGCACTATCTTTTAGCGATTGTTAAACAACATGTGACATGTGAAGGTCATTATGTCTTGGTATTTTTGTATCATCTTCGGTTATTGATGAATTTTATAGGTTACCCTCTGAATATGCCGCATTATCTCCTGTGCAGTCTTTATAAGATGTCTAAAAGATTCAAGTGTGAGAAGGATGATAGCATCCTTTTTCATCACGACTTGATCAAAGTTATTATCCTCCACCATTTGAGCCTTCATGGTGATAGTTGGCAAGCCTTCCTATCTAGGAATGGCTTTTCTACTCCTGAGTCTGTCCAAGTGGACAAGGTTGTGGTTACAGAAACTATGGTTGGGCCAGCCGTTCCATTTCATATCCTTCTACCCCCTGTCAAACCCTCAGATTGCCCTGACATCGACCTACCCGATACCATAGCCAACCCGTGTACTAAAAACAAGACTGAGGATGTAAAGAAGTCTGTGGGGACGAAAGGCTAAGGTTACACTGCTGTCAACAGTAAGGGGAAGAAACATGCTCGATGGATATGGAGGTGTGCTAGGAACAAACCCAAGCAAAACATTGACCAGAAGCCAATAGTGTTGAGGGAGGACTCGAACTTCGATATTGAGCATTTCTTAGCTGAGGAGTACCCCTATTCTCATGGCCTATGCTCTAAGGAACCCTATGACTATGTCTCTAACTTACCTCCTTACCTCAAAAATGACCCAAACTACCTGGGAATCAAGCTGCACAAAGAAACCCTTGGTAAATTGAACAAACCCTCGCCTATGATACCAAAGCCCGATCAATTACCATGTATCCAATGTAATGCTTGGCTAGAGAGTTATTACACCGATGTTCCCCTGTTGCAATCAAAGATAAAAACGTTAGAGGAACGGGTGACAGTCTTGTCAAAAGAGAATGACAGGCTACAAGCCAATGAGAAGAAACAAAAAACCACCGGTTCGATTGTCTTCAGGAATGTCGAAGCAACAACAGCCTTTGTCAATTCAAAATTATCATGACCGAGTTGCCCAGGTATGTGTTTTGACATCAATTTTTCTTTGTAATTTTGCTTGAATTAATTTAACCGATTGGAGTTGTTTTCAATTAGCTCTGTTCGTTTTAATAGATTCAAAATGGTTCTGTTACACTCAGATCACTAAAAACAATTTCGTTGTGAATCATGTACAGTAAATTCGTTTTGCTAAAATTAAATATAGATATGATTTGGTTATGCGATTTTATAGTGCTCATATTAGTATAAGAGATTGGGTTGTTTGTGATTATGTTTGGTTTTCTCTAAAAAAATTCTATACGTTTGAATTAATATAGTCGATTGGGTTTCTTTTCATTTAGTTTTGTTCGAATATATTTAAGGAATGACTCTGTTTTGTTTCCATTTTAGATTTTGATTGCATTCGATCTGTACAGGAGATTTATTTTCTAAAATCAGACACAGCTATGATTTGGATTGATACGATTTTGTTGTTTTTGGATTATGTCGGCCCCAAACTGGCTCGAATCATTTCTTTTGGTTTGATCTTGAAATGATTTTGTATGCTTGAATTGGCATGATCGTTTACATATGAAATACATCAATATCAGTGATTAGTTTGACAAATACAACGTAATCTATTGATTCACAAAACTGCTCTATTAGTTTTGATTTTGAAAATCGATTCTGTCTGCTCCCAATTGGCAATAACAAACGTTAGACATTTTGCATATATTCCTGTCACCGTTCAGTTAAGGAATCACGATTTCGTTTGTTTCAATTTGCATACAAGTTTGGTTTGGTGTGGCATGAATGATTCACTCTATTTGGAATTAGTAATTAAAGATTTGGTTTAATAAGTCGAATATAATTTTGTTAAGTTTTGGATTGATTTTAAAACGATTATGTGCTCAAATTAGACCATCTACAGAATCGCAAGATTCTGTAGCTAGTCTTAAAAATTAGATTTTTTGTCAATTTTATCAATAAAACATTATCTAAACTTCTGTATTCTTGTCTACTTACAGGTACCTACGAATTTCATTGACAAATGGGACATGCTGTAGCAGTTTAGATATAGTTTTCAGTTGTTAGTCATAGGCAAAAATAGGGACTTGGGAGATTATTCCCAAATTTTTTGTAATTTGCTTTGATAACTATCACAGGGATGTTTTACCCTGTTGGAGGTCTTTAAATACTTGTCATTTTTTGTAATGAACCCATCATCATCACTGTTGGGAGAACCAGACTATGGATTTATAATACAGATTGAGATGAAAGTTGATGTCTTGTAACATCTTTAGCTTTCAATATATCAAACTTTTATTTCAAGTTTTCTTCATATCAGTTTGCAATTAATTATCGACTACTTTAGCTATCGTAATTTGTTCCAGGTTGATGTGATCTGGTTTATGTGTCGTCCATATTTGATTTCTCTTATTTTAAAGTACAACAATTACCTTTCTTCAATTTAATGAATTAAAGGTTTTTCTTCTTAGTTAAATGAATCATTTTGTACAACTCTTTGCACACATGTTTATCTAAATGTGATGATTTGTAAATTATAAGATTGTTGTAATTTTTTATGTCTTGTTTATCCTGTCATTTATATTTGAAGAGAACAACTGCTTCCTGTTTATGAGAATCTTGTAGAGAATCTGGTGCGGGTTTTCTCCCTCCAAACAGCTAAAACAACTATTGCATACAGGACAAACCTGAAGCATTACTTCAGGTGAGTTTTCTATTTGTTATTTGATAGTTAATTTATTAGTGTTATTTAAGTAGTTTAGATAGATATATATAGTTTATATTCTTAGTTAGAATTATTATTTTAGTTTCTTAGCTTAGACATTTTTTATTTAATTTCTTTCTCATAAAATTATAAAAATCAAAAAACAATAGTTTCATTGTCTTAGGACAGTTTACAAATGATTTTTGCAGGTTTTCGTTTAAATCTGTAATCTGTGAATATCGTATATTTTTAATTAGATCTAACGCTGTTGATAATTGAACATTTAATTTTATAGAATTATTGCTATATAGTATAGATAATAGACTCTATATATTTATATCAGATTTGTTTATTAGTTTCCTTTAGTTATTGTTTTCATTTAGATTAGTTCCTTAGTGTAGTTTTCTTTTGTTTTCCTAGGACTTAGATAAGCTAACAGAGCTGCTAAACCCGTCAGGGTGGATCATCCCAAACGGCTTGGGTTATTTAGAAAACCCCAGACCGGATCCACTCTTCCAGTTGGCGAGCGTTCATTTTCGCCCGTCAAAAAATGACGCTAGAAGGAGGGCCTGAAATTTATTAATGGCACGAGGCGGTCGTAAGACTCCTCCACCACCTAATCGCTCACCTATAGTGACAATAATTCATTCGAACGACAACATTCCCCCTCAAACAACAACCACATCAAATGACGATCCACGGATCACAGTCGAACCAACAACCCCGAATCCTATAGGTGGTGACATACAAGAGATTGTCCGCCAATCCCTCATAAGAACACATAGTGCCTTAGCCCGTTTGAGGCAACCAAATCAACCTTTGGACCAACCTTTAGATTTCTCTGATATAAGAGAACAACTTGGAGGCACTAACCTCACTGTGAACCCTACAGATCCAATCCTCACTCCTGCTGTAGGAGGATCTGGAATACATCCCTCACCACCTCCATCATCTCCTTCTTCTTTTGGAGAAGACTCCTCTGATGAAGGAAGTTCCCCTTCGTAGCCTTCCACACCACCTACACTAATGGATAACCAGAACAATCCTATTAGACCTTGGCTCGACGAGGATGTGGTAGCTGTACCCAGAGATCAACATCCCTTACCCAAACATCCGGAGAAGTGGCTTCCCAAGTTTGACCCTGACTCTAAACAGATCGCTGAAGATCACATTAAAAAGTTTATGTTAGCCATTACACTTTACAATGTCGAGTATGAATACGTAGTCTGTAGGTTGTTCCCCTATACTTTTGAGGGAAATGCATCTACATGATACTTTTCCCAGCAACCCCATACCATCGTGTCTTGGTAAAAGTTCGAGTCATGCTTTTTGGAAAAGTTTGGAGACGATAAGTCACCGAAAGTCCTGGTTATGGAGATTTCTAGCTTAAAAATGAACCCAAAAGAGAAAATTAAAGACTTTAATCAAAGATTCTTAACACTTAAGAACCGAATCCCTACGGATTCTATGCCTATGGAGAATCTTATCATAGCATATTATACTAAAGCGTTGCATCAAAGTATAGCCATTTGGGTTAAATGATCTAAGAAAGACACGTTGTTAGAAGCCTTCGAGGAGGCCAGCCAAATTGAAAAAGACATACTTAGTCTAAAAGACACTACTAGAAACGAAACAGAAACTAGTTCATCTTCCAAAAAGAAGATCGAAATCCTCCCTAGACCTACTCAAAATAAAACACAACCTGAAAGATCTGATTTAGAAAACTTAACTAAAGTCATTCAAAAAATGTCAAATCAAGTTATAGATTTGAAAAGGACGGACGAAGAATCTTATTCGAGCAAAGGTCCCTACAAAACTCCGTTTAGGAAGCCTTTTCCCACCAACCGACCTAATCCTACTACTGAGGGCCTTAATCTAGAAAGTCTGCAATTCTCCCTTCAAACAATTCTAGAAGCCCAGGATAACTTGATGCCTCCTGAGATTCCTGAGGAGGTTGTTGAACAAGAGACAGTTCAAGAAGAAGAGTCTTCTCCAAACATTTTTGGACACTTCTCGGATAGCATCTTTCAAGCTAACTTCGAGACAGTACATCCCTATAATACTAGGAGTAAGACAGAAAACAAACCTTCTTCCGAAAACACTACGACTTTGCCTTCAATGCAATCTAAACCAGCTGAGACTAAACAGAGTCATGTGAACACCAGCTTAGATTATGATTTAGTTGAAGATCTTAAAAAGTTAAGGGCTAACATTTCTGTTTATGAGTTATTGAAATTTCCATTTCTGCTACAAAAAATGTTACAGAACATCGCAGAGAATAGAAAAAATGGTAATTCAAGCAGTAACAAGGTTGTTCAGAACAAGGTTCCTCAGAAGACTTCCACTAAGAACAATATTGATACTCATGATAAAGGAAGCCTTCCTGTAAACAATGTAAATAATGTAGATAAATTAGCTTTAGAGACTGCGAGTAAAAATCCGCAAACTACCGCTCTTAGTACTCGCAGAAATGTACCTCCATTTTTGTTAACTTTCAAAATCTTTAATAGAAACATGCAAAATTGTATGGTAGACTTAGGGGCGTCATCCAATGTGATGTCATGGTCTATGTGTTAGAAGATTAACGCTGAAGTAGAACCATCCACTTTAAAAATTATCCAACTTGGTTGAACTAGTGTTAAAGTTGTAGGATAATTAAGGAATGCGCTTATAAGATTATCGTCTAACCCCAAGGTTCATCAAGTCATTGATATTATTCTTGTGGATATTCCAGAAGTGTATGGTCTGTTTTTAAGCAGGGATTGGTCGGAGCAGCTACATGGCTATTTCGCGATAGATTGGTCTCACCTGTGGCTTCCAGAGAATGACAAGCCCAACAAAATCAAGGTAAATTGTGAACGCTACCTTAAGTTCATGGTCACAGATTTGAATGATCCCAATGAACCATTTACACCCTCTGCTGATTCACCTGAAATACAAGGGATGGATACCTTTTTCGGCAATTTCATGGTCAAGGCTTCAACTATCACCAACCCATAACAACAGTCCGAGATTGTAGCATATGTGCAGCCAACAACTTCTACACAACGGTCTCATACACCCGATAAAAATCAAATTTGGCCTCTTCATTTTGACAGGTCAAAGTCCAAAGAAGGAGCTGGTGCAGGCTGCATTATTGTCGATCTGGAAGGTAACAAAACATTGATTGCATGTAGACTAGAATTTGAATGTACTAATAACACAACAGAATATGAGGCTTTACTGCAGGGCCTTAGAAAAGATTTAGATATGAATATTCAAAATTTGACTGTCTCTGGCGATTCCGAAATCGTGGTTAGACAGGTAAGAGATTCCATCCATTGTCTGTCTCCGCATCTTAAAAGCTACCAATCTAAATTTTCTTCTTTCAATATAAATTCTATTCCTAGATTGAATAATTCTGAAGCCAATCTATTAGCTAACGTAGCTTCCAAACTCTTTCCTACAGAAGGGTTGTCCCCCGATGCATTCTCCATCGAACTGTTGTTCAGTCCATCTGTTCCCGACAACATCACGAATTGGAGAGTCTTCGACGATGATCAACATATTATCAGCTTCTTTCATATGGAAGAAACCTTTCAAGGTGCGGTGATCGACGAATGCACTCACGATGACAATTTACGCGATTTCATGGTAATACCAGATCCGAGAACTCCTGAATCTTCAACAGACATGGTAAATTCGATCCCTAAGTCTGTAGTTAGATTAGAGAAATTTTACAATCTTCAAGATAAATTCAAAAAATCGGTCAACTATAAAACCAATAGTTCCTCGTTATCATATGAAAAAGTAAACTTAGGAACTAATGACAATCCGCAGTGCATTAATTTAGGGGTTGGGTGTTATGAACAAGAAAAAGCTGCATTTATTCAATTGTTCAAAGAATTTAAAGATGTTTTTGCATGGATGTATGATGACCTAAAAACTTTTGACCCCAACATCATACAACACGTCATTCCTATGAAACCCCAAACCTTGCCCTTTCAACAAAAATTAAGAAAAATGCACCCTAAGCTCGAACTGATTGTCAAAAAAGAATTAAATAAACTCTTGAATGCTAAGATAATTTTCCCTGTTAGGCACACTCAATGGGTGTCTAACCTTGTCCCTGTCCGAAAGAAAAGTGGGGAAATTCGACTATGCGTCGATTTCTGAAACCTTAATAGAGCGTCTGATAAATACAACTATCTTGTCCCACCCATGGAACAAATCCTTCAAAAGGTATCTGGTTCTGAGAGGCTATCTTTATTGGATAGTTTCTCAGGGTACAACCAAGTCCTGATGTCTCCTCCAGACCAACTTAAAGATACCTTCCACACCCCATGGGGAACCTACGCTTATCGAAAAATGTCCTTTGGATTGATTAATGCCGGTGCCACTTTCCAGAGAGCGATGGACATCGCTTTCCGAGGCTTAATCAATCAATCCGTCGTAGTTTACTTAGATGATGTTACTATATTTTCTAAAAACAAAACCGATCATCTAGCTCATTTACGAGCCGTTCTACAACGATGCCGTAAATATGACATTTCCTTGAATCCTAAAAAATCCATCTTTGCAGTAGAACAAGGTAAACTCTTAGGATTTATTATGTCAAGCAAAGGGATGATTATCGACCCCAAAAGGACTCAAGTCGTCTCAAAACTTCCCCCTCCTACATCCAAAAAGTCTATGCAGTCTTTCTTAGACTAGATAAACTTTTTCAAGAGAGTTGTCCCCAGTTTCTATGAAATGGTCAGACCTTTACAAAATTTAATTAAGAAAGACACACAATATCATTGGGGACCCTTAGAAAATCAAGATTTTAATGCAATAAAAAAGGCCATAATAGACGCTCCTTCTGTCATGAGCCCCGACTTTTCGCAAGACTTTACACTCTACACTTTTGCTTCTGACCGTTCCTACGCTGTCGTCCTAACTCAAAAGAAAGATGAAAACAATGAAGTATCCATTGCCTTTATGAGCTCTTCTTTCAAAGGCGCGGAACTTAATTACCCAGTGGTAGATCAGCAAGCCTACACTGTTTTCAAAGCAGTCAATCACTTCTGGTCTTATATTTTGAAATCCGGGATGAAGATTATTGTCCCGTACCCAACCATCAGGTATCTGTTAGTGCATAAAGAACTAGGTGAAAAGAGGGCTAACTGGGTTACCTCCTTGCAGGAGTACGACATAGAAATTACCCCAACTCAGATAGTGAGAGGCCATGGGTTATGCAAGTTAGTCGCTGACTAAACAACATGACGGCAAGAAGAAAGCGATAGGTCAAACCTAGGACAACACGATCAAAATGTAATCTGTTGTGCACAAAACTCTGTCAGTCCCTGGTATGATGATATAAAATTCTGTCTTGAACATGGGTCAGCCCCCCGTCACCTGGATCCCACTAAAAGAAGAGCGTTGAGACTAAATTCTGCCTCCTTTCATATGGTTAATGGTATTATGTTTCGTCAAAATTTTGATGGCGTATTGATGCGCTATCTTGAGAAAGACGAAGCAGAAAAAGTCTTACTGGAGTTGCATGCAGGAGAAGTTGGTTGTCATTTTGGTAGTGACACCACTGCCCATAAATTTTTGAGAGTCGGTTATTACTGGCCCACACTTTTTAGAGACGCCCATGCCTTGTGTCGTAAGTGTACTATTTGTCAAAAAGCGTCCGGGCGGTTACGGAAACCAACCTTTCCTTTGTAGCCCATGTTCGTAGACTCTCATTTTCAGCAGTGGGGCCTTGATATTATAGGTCCAATCAATCCTCCATCCCCACAACAACATAAGTTTATCATAACAACCACAGATTATTTCACCAGATGGCCTGAAGCTGCCGCATTAATAACTATAAATACCAGTCAGGTAATTTCCTTTCTAAATTTGAATATTATCACTCGTTTTGGTATCCTTGACTGTTTAGTATTCGATAACGCTTCTTATTTTTCGTCTCTTGATATGAGAAAGTTCTCTTTATAAAAATGAATTAAATTGAAGTATTATGCTAGCTATTACCCCCAGGTCAATGGATTGGCAGAGTCAACAAATAAGAATCTGATTAAAATTATCAAGAGAACGGTATCTGAAAATCATAAAAACTGGCATAATGAATTGTTAAACGCAATTTGGGCTAATAGGGCAACACCAAAAAATGTTGTAGGTAACTCTTCCTTATTTCTCATTTATGGTAGAGAAGTAATTTTGCCACCACACATTCTTCTTCCCTCACTTCAGTTGTCACAGAAAATACAAGGAGAAGACTGTCCCCCTTTGGAAAACCAAATTAACGCTTTGATGAAGCTAGAAGAGGTAAGAGCCCAAGCTAAACATAGTTAGATCAACATCAACTAGTGGTCAAAAGATGGTTTGATTCCAACTCTGCCTCTGATAGAAACTTCGAAGTAGGTGACCTCATCTTGACATGGGACAAACCACATTAAGGAAAGGGAGAGCACACGGAATTTCAGAACTTATGGCTTGGACCATTTTTAATTGTTGATAAATTGGGTCCCATCTCTTTCCGATTGCAGAATCTAGAAGGGCATCCTGACACCTATCCAGTAAATGGCCAATCTCTGAAAAGATATTTCGCTTGATGACAACTCTTTGTATATTATGTACATATTTTTCTTTTGTTTTCTTTTCTTTTGTTGTTTTGGTTTTGATTTTTCCTTTACACTTATCAGTTTTGTTTTTGGAAATACACACACCTGAATTTTGGAACTGTTCAGACAAAGAAAACAGAAAAATTCTTTCACTGAAATGATTGTTGAAAAATTGTGTAAACATCAATTGTATACTTCTGAAATTTACATCTGTGTTGGAAAAGACTATTGTTTGAAAGAAGTTAACTGATTTCGATCTATGAGTAAAGCCTGTCACGATCATCTATTATCTTCTTATGCTGTCCCTATTCCTTAAGGGAATGACTCAGAAAGATGTCTCCCTTCCTTAAAAAGTTGGTTCTGTAATCAAACCACCTTTGGATATTAATGAAAGACAATTCTAAAAAATTATGTTGAGGTCTGTAAAAAAAAAAAAAAAAAATGCTAAAATATCATAATTTTCAGCGTCACCCCGCTCAACTATATATCTTTAAAAACTAAATAAAAGAGATGTGGGAAGTTCTTGTAAACCCGTCGGGATGCTGAACAGGTTTGCTGGCAGCGGGTAAATGCATGCATGATGCCAAGACAACTTCGTTGGGGTACTGAATAGGCCTGCTGGTAGCGAAGCAATGTCGGGTATATGAAAATTCATAAATATGAAACCTCTTAACCTTAACATGTCCTTTATTCTGATCTGGAACTTCTTGGCAGGATACCGATATGAGAGTGGGTTAAATGGAAACCCTATCGAGGCTATTCACGCCTGCTGGAAGCAATGGCTTTGTCACCAGTATTGGGGTTTTTATCTTTAATATCATCGCTTGCTTGTCTTAAGACTGCTATCAGTTTTCATCCTTAAACATTGCTGAAATATTTGATCATTGATGATGTTTAAACAATTTTCTGGTTATTTCTGTTGGAATTATTCCTGTTATCCTAATTTGAATTCGTTCTTTTGGCAGAGATAAATGCTTCTACCAGTGTGTCACCATTGTTGGCAGCCAATTCACATTTTTATATTGTCCTTATAAGATGCCTACACCAGTGTTTTGTGAACCTTGATTTTCATCGCAATCTTCGGAATAAAACAACACTATTATTTTTGTGCAATTTGCACACCTACCTTTGTTCTTGTTTTCACGACTGCAAGCGTGAAAGATTTGATTTCGAAGTCACATTAAAATCGTCACTGGATTATTATGGTCACTCTTGTCTATGTGTTCATTGCATTTCCAAATTAATTATGGTCGCATAGTTGGCAAGGATCCAAGATCTTTACTCATTTGGCATTCTTTAATTGTTAATATGACTTCGTTTTTATAAGATTGTGATGATATTCTTATGATCGAGTTTTTGATGCATTGGTGGTTTGATGTTTTATGTTCCTTCATCGATTACCTTGACACATTGTTTTCATGAAAACACATTGACGTTGTGGTTAGACCCTCGGTGTAATCATTTCATACAACACATATGTGATATGATCGAACCCTTGGTGTTGATTTTGAATCATTGTTTTGGTTTTAAAACTATGCAAACGCTATACTTATGCAAATTTTTGGGTCAACTTACCATAGATTGTTTGAATGCGCATTGTTTTTAATATATGCAATAGTGATTTGAATCGCTATATGTGTCGTCGGTTGTACATTGGGAAATGACTGTTTTGCATGGGATGAGCTAGCTCCACCACCCTCGCACACTAGGGCATTAATGCCTCCCTCCTATCTCGGGTTAACTCTATGGTTTTCGGGGAAGTCTGTGAGCTATCGACGCTGTGTATACCCTGTCCAAACCCTTGCCTATTCACCCAGCTCACCGTGTGCTTCTGTCTATGGCACCGGTGGTGCACATAGAGCCAAATAGTAGCCAAACTCTGTTGTTATTCGATAATGCCCGTAAGGATTTAGAAAATGGTGGTTGGCTAGTGTTTATCCAAAGGTTTGAGGGTTTCAACCTTTCGGTTGCCCAACAATTCGCCCTCACCTTCGATGGATGCAGGGCTAAGGTCGAAGATGTACAACTCGAGCTGAATGAAGAATTCATGAGTTCATCTACAGGACTACCAGCGACATGGAAAAGGTGGTTTAAAAATTCGAAAGTAGACGAGGTGTCGTGGCCACTCCTTTTCACGTCAAGGAAGATTGTTTTCTGTGATAAAGGTATGCCTATCACCACCCTCAAACCTAGGTGGCACGATCTTTTAGTGATTGTTAAACAATTTGTGACCTGTGAAGGTCGTTATGGCTTGGAATTTTTGCATCATCTTCGATTATTGATGAATTTTATAGGCTACCCTCTGAACATGCCTCATTATCTCCTGCATAGTCTTTACAAGATGTCTAAAATATTCAAGTGTGAGAAGGTTGATAGCAGTCTTTTTCATCACGACTTGATCAAAGTTATTATCGTCCACCATTTGAGCCTTCATGGTGATAGTTGGCAAGCCTTCCTATCTAGGAATGGCTTTGCCACTCCCGAGTTTGTCCAGGTGGACAAGGTTGTGGTTACAGAAACTATGGTTGGGCCATCCATGCCATTTCATATCCTTCTACCCCCTGTCAAACCCTCGGATTGCCCTGACATCGACCTACCTGATACCATAGCCAACCCATGTACTAAAGACAAGACTGAGGCCGTAAAGAAGCCTGTGAGGAAGAAAGGCAAAGGTGACACTTATGTCAATAGTAATGGGAAGAAACATGCTCGATGGATATCGAGGTGTGCTAGGAACAAACCCAAGAAAAATGTTGACCAGAAGCCAATAGTGTTGAGCGAGGACTCAGACTCCGATATTGAGCATTTCCTAGCTGAGGAGTACCCCTATTCTCATGGCCTATGCTCTAAGGAACCCTATGACTATGTCTCTAACTTACCTCCTTGATTCAAAAATGACCCAAACTACCCAAGAATCAAGCTACACAAAGAAACCCCTGGTAACTTGAATAAATCCTCGCCTATGATAGCAAAGCCCGATCAATTACCATGTATCCAATGTAATGCTTGGATAGAGCGTTATTACACTGACGTTCCCCTGTTGCAATAAAAGATCAAAATGTTAGAGGCAGGTGACAGTCCTGTCAAAAGAGAATGACAGGCTACAAGCCAATGAGAAGAAACAAAAAACCACTGGTTCGATTGTCTTCAGGAATGTCGAAGCAGCAACAACCTTTGTCAATTCAAAATTATCAGGACTGAGTTGCCCAGGTATGTGTTTTGACATCAATTTTTCTTTGTAAGTTTTCTTGAATTAATTTAATCGATTGGAGTTATTTTCAATTAGCTATGTTCATTTTAATAGATTCAAAATGGTTATGTTACACTCGGATCACTAAAAACGATTTCATTGTGAATCATGTACAATAGAATCATTTTGCTAAAATTAAATATAGATATGATTTGGTTATGCTATTTTATTGTGCTCAGATTAGTATAAACGATTGGGTTGTTTGTGATTCTATTTGGTTTTCTCTAAAACAATTCTGTACGTTTGAATTAATATAGTCGATTGGGTTTCTTTTCGTTTAGTTCTGTTCGAATATATTTAAGGAATGACTCTGTTTTGTTTCCATTTTAGATTTTGATTGCGTTCGATATGTACAGGAGATTTATTTGCTAAAATCAGACACAACTATGATTTGGATTGATACGATTTCATTGTTTCTGGATTATGTCGGCCCCAAACTGGCTCGATTCATTTCTTTTGGTTTGATCTTGAAATGATTTTGTATGCTTGAATTGGCATGATACTTTACATATGCAATACATCAGTATTAGTGATTAGTTTGAAAAATACAACGTAATCTATTGATTCACAAAACTGCTTTGTTAGTTTTGATTTTGAAAATCGATTATGTCTGCTCCCAATTGGCAATAACAAATGTTAGACATTTTGCATATATTCCTATCACCGTTCAGTTAAGGACTCACGATTTCTTTTGATTCAATTTGCATACAAGTTTGGTTTGGTGTGGCATGAATGATTCACTCTGTTTGGAATTGGTAATTAAAGATTTGGTTTAATAAGTCGAATATAATTCTGTTAAGTTTTGGATTGATTTTAAAACGATTATGTGCTCAAATTAGACCAGCTACAGAATCGCAAGATTCTGTAGCTAGTCTTAAAAATTAGATTTTTGTCAATTTTATCAATAAAACATTATGTAAACTTCTGTATTCTTGTCTACTTACAGGTACCTATGAATTTCATTGACAAATGGAACATGTTGTAGCAATTTAGATATAGTTTTTAGTTGTTAGTCATAGGAAAAAATAGGGACTTGGGAGATTATTCCCAGATTTTTTGTAATTTGCTTTGATAACTATCACAGGGATGTTTTACCCTGTGGGAGGTCTTTAAATACTTGTCATTTTTTGTAATGAACCCATCATCATCACTGTTGGGAGAGCCAGACTATGGATTTATAATACAGACTGGGATGAAAGTTGATGTCTTGTAATAGCTTTAGTTTTCAATATATCAAACTTTTATTTCAATTTTTCTTCATATCAGTTTGCAATTAATTATCGACTACTTTAGCTATCGTAATTTGTTGCAGGTTGATGTGATCTGGTTTATGTCACGTCCATATATGATATCTCTTATTTTAAAGTACATCAATTACCTTGCTTCAATTTAATGAATTAAAGGTTTATCTTCTTCGTTAAATGAATCATTTTGTACAAATCTTTGCACACAGACTTATCTAAATGTGATGATTTGTAAATTATAAGATTGTTGTAAGTTTTTATGTCTTGTTTGTCCTGTCATTTATATTTGAAGAGCATAGATGCTTCCTTTTTACGAGAAGCTTGTAGAGAATCTGGTGCGGGTTTTCTCCCTCCGAACAACTAAAACAACTATTGCATACAGGAAAAACCTGAAACGTTAATTCAAGTCAGTTTGCTATTTGTTATTTGATAGTTAATTTATTAGTGTTATTTAAGTAGTTTATATAGATATATATAGTTTAGATTCTTTGTTAGAATTATTATTTTAGTTTCTTAGCTTAGACAGTTTTTATTTAATTTCTTTCTCATAAAATTATAAAAATCAAAAAAACAATATCATATATTTGTAATTGGATCTAACTCTGTTGATAATTGAACATTTAATTTTATAGAATTATTGCTATATAGTATAGATAATAGACTGTATATATTTATTTCAGATTTTTTTATTAGTTTCCTTTAGTTATTGTTTTCATTTAGATTAGTTCCTTAGTGTAGTTTTTTTTTTGTTTTCCTAGGACTTAGATCGGCTAATGGAGCCGCTAAACCTGTCAGGGTGGATCATCCCAAACGGCTTGGGTTATTTAGACAACCCCGGACCGGATCCACTCTTCCAGTTGGCGAGCGTTCATTTTCACCCGTCAACAGGTAGTAGAGGATGAACTCACAAAGTATGCTCATTTTCCCCCCTTTTGTCATCCTTTTAAATAAATTATAGTAGACACAACGTTCATGGAAATAATTCAAAAGCTAAATAGAATCCCCAAGATCAGTGTAAGTGCCAGAGATCCAACTTTCACTAGAAATTTTTGGACTGGATTATTTTCTTGTTTGGGTACTCAATTGGCTCATATCTCCTTTTATCATCCTCAATATGATGGGAAAATTGATATGGTGAACAAATGTCCAGAAGGGTATATTATTACTTTGCATATGATAAACAAACAAAATGGGTCAACTGGTTTCCCTTGGTAGAATGGTGGTAGAATACATACTTCCATACTTCCTAAACAATGTCCCCATTTATGGCACTATGGATATCATCCTTCATCCATCACATCACCCTTGAAAAATCAAGAAAGGGTTCATGTAGTGGAGGACCACATAGAGCACAAACAAGAGGTTGTCAAACTATTTAAGGACAACTTGGTTACAACACAAAATAGGATGAGACAATGAGCATATCAGCATTGCAACAAAAGGGAATTTGAAGTGGGGTATTGGATAATTCTGAGGCTACCACCATACAAATAGATGTCCCCCAAAAAATGAAAAAAGGAAAATAAATTAGAACCCAAGTATTATGGTCTGTATAAGGTGTTGAAGAGGGTTGGAAGTATCTCTTACAAATTGGAGTTACCTCCATCTTCACATGTACATCCAATGTTCCATGTTTATTTATTAAATAAGGTAATCAGTGATAAGATCCCAATTCAAACTATTTGATCATAGATCAATGAAGTAGTAAAAATCATTTTGGAACCATAATCAATTATTGAAACAAGGGTTAAGCAACTGCAAAATTGAGAAATCACTGAATACCTCATCAAGTGGAAGAACCTACCAAAAGAAGAAGTGACATGGGAAGATAATTTCTTCATGCAGAAACATCCATGGCTAATCAAGTGTTGAGAGAAACACTTGTTTGAAGGAGAGAGGCATGTTAATCCCCTATACAAAGCCCCATATTAATCGTAAAACCTTGTGTAAATCCATATATATATTGAGTTGTTATATTTGTATTGTCGGATAGACCTTTTAGTAGTAATTGTATCATTGGTATCCTATATATATACCAAGGAGACCTATTTTTATGATCATCCGATATTGTCTTGTGCATTTCACATATTGCAAATAGAGGTTTCCCCCTTGAAGTGGATTATTCGTTGACTATTTTTTAAATTTTATTTCATAATGCATCTATTCATTATAAAATGATCTAATACTGTTATACACTATATTGCTACATATTGCTACATATTTTATGTTAGTATTTAGTTCTCAATACTTTGTTGACAATGCTTTCTTACCTCAATTACTTCTTAGAGTGGTAGATTAAGCAATATGAGGTTAGGGACATTAACTTGTTGCAAGTTCATTTGAGCCTAAAATATTCCTTATTGATGAATTTGGATGCATGAGAGTAGTGAAGTTAAAATTTAATTTGATTGTTTTGTAAACTATTCTAAAGTTCGACCCTTTTGTATTTAGAGCATAGTCATATGTACAAGTTATATGTATGGACAAAGTGTTTTAAATCCTACCCATGTTTTATTTACACATTTGTTTGTACAAGTCATATGTTCTTATGGTGTGACATACAAGTGAAAATGGTTACTTTGAAATAAACAATCTTAGTGCCAACGCGTATGGGAGGCATGCACTGTTGGGTGACATAAATCAATATTTTAAAATGCCAAGCTTTATACTGCAATATGGAAAGGTCATGGAAGCTCCATATAGTTTTTATGTTTTGTTACATTTGCATGAGATCGAAAATTCATTTTCAATGTTAAAAACAATTTTCAATGTTCTAACAATGTGGTTGTACTCGTGACAATATATACATATACTGTTATTGATAAATGTATAGATGTTGTGATCTATATGGATACATTTATATAAATTCCACTAGTCTTCTTTCCATTCCCATCAATGACCTAGAGAATGAATGTAAGTGACCTATATTGTCCATTTCCTTCACATATCAATAGAGAAAAAACATCCGAGCAACTATCGTGACAATATAAAAATATAACTATCTTAGGAAAATCTTCCATTGATTCATCACTTCCATGTTGGTCTTGACATACATCATAGCCTCTACGATTCATCCGCTTACAAGGTATGCCATGACTTATCTAAGTTTTATGTCTGAATACAATAAGGTTCTCATGAACATAATGGTAGATGACCCATTGATAAAATGGGCCATTGATATAACCCATTTATTGCCTGATGACCTGGTGGGTTTTTTTGGGGACTTGATGGGCATGATGATGAATTGGGTAGCATGATCTATACTCTATCTGTCTGTCAGAGTGGGATGGATTATTGTCATTTTTGCAGTGTAAGATATGAAATCTATCTCTACAAGAATGTTGTCCAATTATACTATTTCTCATGAACAATCTTCATTACCTTATCAAGTTATCAAGAAGGTGACGAAGGGTTCAAATCTTTTAGAAATATTTAGGTATGGATCATTGAGGAAGAATGAGGGCAAGGTGAGGAAATATCTAGAAAATTATTAGAGTCTATCATGGATGAAGGCCCACAATTGTTTCAGGGACGAGGGAATTATTCTAAATGGGGGGTTTTTCTAGTTGGGTTTCATAGCAGGCCCTCTGACCTTGTTTGAATTGATAGAGTGAATTATTAATCTTTAAGGCCCACAATTGTTTGAGGGATGAGGGGATTCTTCTGAATGAGGAGGTGTCTAGTGAGATGTCATAGCAATCCCTTAGGTCGTGTGTGATGAATCACTTAGTGTTTAATACATATAGATGTAACATTCAATAAAATGTTCCATATTCCATAAACAAAGAGATATTTTCACAAAACCAAACAACCAAAAATAAAGAATTGTCGATCAAAGCATAACAAAAAGAAGCACACTTATAGGTAACCTATAGCTTAAACTATTAAGTGAAACCATAGAACTAAACAATGAACATAGTCAACTAAGAATAGAAATTACACATGTACATTAAACCTGAATTCCAAAACATATTGTGATTATAAAAACTTGAAAAAAAACAAAGCGAGATCGAACAACAAAAAAATAACTAAATAAATTAATTGTTTAAAAAAATCACTAAACAAGGTATCACATT
>ML799291.1:13335-26590 GCA_009831015.1 Picea engelmannii
GCAGGTTGGCCCTTGATATTTCGACCTTGGGGTTTATTTCAGTTATTCAACCACAATTTATTCAAGATGCATTCAACATACAAAGATCTCAACAATACACAAGATGTAGAACCACAAAACAAGATCTGAACCTTTATTATAGGAAAGCAAGCACTTGATACAATATAGAAGCAAATCTAGAAAAGCTTCAGATGGCTTCAAGACAAGAATAAGAGTTGCATACAAAATGCTCCCGAAAATACAAAGTAAACCTCCCCAAAGGATGCAATACAAGATGAACGCCCAATACAAAACTAGGATTTGGCCTAACCCTCAAGCTGATGGTACGTCCTGTTGAAGACTGTGAAGATCTAGGATTCATCCCTCCTGAAGAAGAAGACCCCCAAACACTACCAAACTCCACCAATTGATAAATCAGGGCAATAGTAACCTCCTCCTAAAGTATGGAGCCCAAATGTTGATGCCTCCTCAATCTGCTGAAATCCTAAACTGGTACGGCCCTCCTGAAACCCTGAATATAGTCAATAATTCAGCCTGGTTGAATGAGGCCTTTGAATCCCCTGAAACTCTCTAGGATGATAGATCGGGTAGTCACGAACCCCTGAGAGAAGTTTCAAGAGAAGATCTGAGGTATAGCCTCCTAGATCTGAGAATCATTGAATCACCAAGACGTCCTCTCTCCTCCAAAACTGTCCCAACCTGCAGATAATGATAGGGACATAGTAACTCCTCAAGGAAGCCTCCAAACTGATGAGCCTGTAAGCAAAACCCTAATGCTAAAATCTCCCAAAGCTCCTTCAATAAGATGGATTGAACTATTCTTCAACCAATGGTGCGCCCCTACTGGAAAACCCTAACTGGTACGGACCTGCTGTCCTCCTGAATAGATGATGAATGTAGAATGGTGTGGGTGGAGTATTTCATCCCCGAGACCAAGCCAGGAACAAGGTGAGTGGGATCTTTCACCACTGAGTTGTTCTCTAGGGTTTGTAATATCAAAAACCTCAAAACTGTATGCTCAAGAGCATCAACATGCAAATACCAAAATCCAAGATGAAATGAGAGGTGCGCCCTAGCCTTCTCTTTATACTTCTTTTCTATTTCCCTACTGAGTTAAGTTAACCCCTAGAGTCAACTCCTAACTCAACCTCCAACGCTCTATTCTTTCATTGAGTTACTTCTCTTACCCTTTTTACCTTTTCCTTGAGTTAACTTTAAAATATAACATTAGTTTGGTTGACTTTTCCCCTTTGTGTGAGACTACGGTCTAGTGGGGATGCCTAGACCACTAAGTCTTCCCAAACCTCTTCATCAAGAGGTGGGGGACATTACTGTCTCCCTTGCTAGAAATTGCTTGTCCTCTAGCAATTCCAAACCTGTCTCACGTACCACCTGTTCATTCTCCCACGTGGCATCCTCAATGGGTAAATCCTTCCATCTGATCAGGTACTCTTTGATGCTTCTATTCCTGAGCCTCTTCTCTCAAACCTCCAGTATCTCCTCCGGAATCAAAACCAGTTGCCCTTCTTCGTCCAAGGGAGGCAGCACCTCAAGGGGTGTGATGTGTTGGTCGATGGCCCTCTTCAGGCAGGACACATGGAAGACATTATGTATATTGTTGCCCTGTGGAAGCTCTAGCTCATAAGCCACGACCCCTAGCTTCATGTTGATCCTGTAGGGTCCAAAGAAACGTGGTTGTAACTTCTCTACTCCGCTTCTTTTTATAGAAGCCTGCCTGTATGGTTGGAGCCTTACATAGACCAAGTCACCAACCTCAAAAGTACGCTCAACTCTGTGTTTATCTGCTTGGACCTTCTGTTGGTTTTGTGCTCTCAGTAAATGATCCTTCATCTCTCTGAGGATATCCTAACTCTGTTGCACCTAATCCTATACCATCGGAACCTTGTTGTCACCAAAAGAAACCTCCACAAAAAAGAGTGGATCATAGTTGTACAATGCCCTGAATGGGGTCATGCCTATGGACATGTGATGGGTGGTGTTGTAGCAATATTCCACCAAATGTAGCCATCTGACCCACGCCTTCTGCTGCCTTGCCACATAATTCCTGAGATAGCCCTCCACCCATTTGTTGACTATTTCGGTTTGTCCATCTGTCTGAGGATGATAGCTAGTACTAGGGGTCAAAGCCGTACCAACTAGTCTGAATAGTTCCTGCCAGAATGTACTCATGAATCTGCTATCCCTGTCACTGACAATGGTTTTGGGTAGGACGTGCAGTCTAAAGATCTCCCTGAAAAATAATTCGACCACCTGTGTTGCACTGAAGTCTGTAGCTATGGAGATGTGTGAAAACTTCGTCAACCTGTCCACCACTACGAAAATGCAGTCTTTTCCCTGCGCCTTTGGCAACCCTGTGATGAAATCCATGGATATGCTTTCCCACTTGTTCTCTAGGATGGGTAGGGGTTGCAGTAGTCCTGCTGGGTGAGTGTGCTCATCCTTGTTCTCCTGGCAAGTAGTACACTTCTTGACATGCCTCATTACATCCTCCTTGAGGCCCTTCCATGAGAACCTCTCCCTCACCTGCCTATATGTCTTACCAATCCCTTGGTGACCTACCATTGGGGATTCATGACATGCATGCAACACCTTGGCCTTGAAGGTCGATTCAGGAACCAAAAAGATTCGACCCTTATAATAGATGAGGCCATCAACAATCCTGAATTTATTGTCCTGTATTTGCCCGTCCATTATTTGACAGGCAAATTGATTCCTTGCATACTCCATCACCAAGTGGTCCTTCCAATCAACAGACACATCTGTCATGGCATAAATGGATGGCCTCCTGGACAAGGCATCAGCCACCACGTTGTTCTTCCCTTTGACAAATTCAATGTCAAAGTCATATGCTTGTATTTTTCTTACCCATTTATGTTGCCTTTCATTTAAGTCCTTCTGCTCCAACAGGTACTTCAGGCTGTTATGATCTAATTTTACCACAAACCGTTCACCTACCAGGTATTGTCTGAATTTGGCCAGAGCGTGCATGATGGCCAACATCTCTTTGTCATAAATGTTGTAAAGTAACTCAGGTCCCCTGAGTTTTCGGCTCTCATAGGCAAGAGGGTGCCTTTTTTGCATCAGTACGACCCCAATACCTTCTCCTGAGGCATCACACTCCAAGGTGAAAGGCTGGCCGAAATCAAGTAGGGCTAAGACTGGACATGTGCTCATCACCTTTTTCATCTTGACAAATGTAAATTGGTCCTCCTCACTCCATTTGAAAGCTCCTTTCTTGGTCAAATCGGTCAAGGGTGCACAAAGCTGAGAGAACCCCTTGACAAATTTCCTGTAGTAACTGCATATGCCCAGAAATCATCTCAATTCTGTAAGGGTCTTAGGTGTAGGCCATTCCATTATGGCTTGAATTTTCTCTTAATGTACCTGTTGTCGCCTTATACACACCTGGGAGACGTGGAAGAAATCTTCAATCCACTCGGTGTGTCCTTGGGGGCAAGTGAGAGTTAAGGTGTTGTCACCTAATCCTCAACTCCTTCTTCTAGGCCAACTCCTAGCGAAGCCAAGGGGGGTAGTCCCTAACAAATATACTATGGCTTGAACTAAGCTAAATACAAGAAATTAAATCTAGGAGTTTATTATTCATTCAACAATCAACCATAAATTGAAATACACATAAACCAATTATTCATCCACGATAAAACATCAAGCATATACTTGCATAAAAGGATACTCAAGTACGTTTGTTAGATGCAAGTAATATTAAAGTTGCTTCAAATAGATATCAAATGTAAAATGAAGCCTGTGGCTTTGCTGAGTGTAAAAATTGAGACCAGTGCCTTAAAGGGAATCGTGGGCAATGTAGTTCGTGTGTTTTATTAAGATAAATTGATGTTGAATTAATGAGATGGTTTGGGCCTCCTTATGTATCATTCACCAATCTAAAACTTACCAACCGAGTGTGTCGCAAATCCAACAAGGCGAGTTTGCCAGGTGATTTGACACACGACACCCAGGGTAGAGGTCTTAGACAAATAATACCACTTATAGATTGTCCTAATTAATCTATCAACCACCGACCAGCCCAGCGTGTATGAAACTTACTTCCAGCAGATCGAGACTAGCTCACAACTGGAAGGGTCAGGAACCGCACTAAGAGTTGAGGGAAATTTGTTTATTTTAAACAAGAAGTAAATAATTGAAATTTGAAATGTGAGACTAATTACTAATCCACACTGACCAGGCCTCTTTCAAGGAGCTGAGAGGATGGTTTATTTGCCAACTTGAAATTTCAAGAAGTAAAGCTAATCTAGCAATTAAGTGTTACTTTCCAAATTTGAAATCTAATCTGTGTTGTAGTGTTTTCTGATGACTTGAAATACTACTTTAGCTTATCTTTAGTTATGAAAATTTAATCTAAGCTAAAATGCAAAATTTGAGACAATCACCAAAAACACCGTTCCCCCAAGGGGGATGAAGAGTGAGAGCTTGTAGCCCCACTGATTTTATTAAAGAACTTACACAACTCTTTATGGGAGTGACTTGTAACCATTCATTAGGGGGGTCACAAGTCTTTATAATGTTTACAAAATACTTATTGAAGAAAAGGGGTGCCCCTGGGGGTCCCGAATGCTCCAAATCCACCCAAAACGGACAAAACTTCCTCTTATTTGTTCGTCAACCTGCAAAAAACAGAAAACAAACAATGACAAAAGATGCCCAAAAAACACTTTGGAAGTGTCTTGGATTATTAGTAGGAAAGCCCCAAAATTGACTAAGTAAACTAGTATAAAATGAGCAAAAATGAATTAAGAAAAGCAAGCTAAAGAGCTTGTCTCCTTAGGGTCTTTTTCTGCTGTTTTAAAACAGCAATATAAAGGCACTCTAATTGTCAAATATGGAATTGGAAACTTTAGGAAAAAAACTATCCTTTAACTTCTAAAAAATTTGAAAGAAAAACATGCTAAAGGAGATTTTTCCTATGCTAGATCTAAGTATTTAGATGAAACTTGAAAGTACAAACTTGGATCTAGTTTATCTTATGGATGTACACTTAGATATTCAAAATTTTGAAATAAAGATAGATCTAAGCTACTTGCATTTCCAACAAAGTAACAAAAAAAAAAAAATGATTTTCTTTGAGAAAGAGTGAAGGGAGAAAATTTGTAGTCTTGGAACCCTTGGGCAATGGAGTCTTTAGATGAGCTAAGGAGGGACCGAGTCTTTAGATCCTTGAAGTTGTGAAGAGACAAGCAAGTTTCATCACCACTACAAGCTATGAGAACCTGTAAGCTTTAAAATCTTGCAAATGAACTTGTTAGCAAAAATGGTGTCACCTACACAAGAAACTTGAAGAGTATGTTAGTTAACCAAAACATGCATACACATCAAAATCTCTAAATATAAATGAACAATAGGATTAACAGCAAGCTAGATAAATCATATCCTACAAGATGATAGCATCCTTTCAAAGGCCAGGATAACAAATCCAAAGAAGAAATTAGGCAAATATTACCTCATGAATTAAGCACAAATTGACATCAAGCATCCACACACATGTATAACACACCTTCTTGACCTCCAAAGTCTCTTTATTCCAAATGAAAAGTATTACAATAGTATACAACCACAAGCAGCAATCCCCAAACTCCAACTAGATTGCAAATGGGAGAGAGCTTGTATAAATAGCAAAAAGTGAAGAAGCCAAGTGAAGGAGGGCACACCAAGTGTAGAGGGAGGGTGCACCACTTGGAGAGGCAAGGGCAGCCAAGTGTTGAGATGGGGCTGCCACTTATCCCATAAACTCCCATGAGTTGACACATGAGGATATGAAGTGGATAGGGTGTTGCCACCTATCACATAGTGAGTGGGTTCACATGTGGGTGCGCCACCTCTCTCAAAGAGGGTGCACCTCTCCTTTTGCACATGCTCAAAATCAAATCAAATCATGCCCACTTTATCCCTTTGACCAATGAAAGTCATCTACTTGCTGCCACATAGCCTTTTGAGGCTTTATTTGTCTCCAACATGTCCCAACATGTTTCATTGATTTTTGCCCTTTACTGATTTTTTTTATTTTTTTTTTACTTTTTTGGGTTTTTTGAGCAAAAGTGATTTTTAAGTGATAAAATCACTATTTTTGCTCAATCAAGTGGGTACTTAGATAATATGGGTGCTCTAGGTCCAAAAATGAGCACCCCCATGGCATATTAAGTCCCCTAGTACCACTTTTTTAATATATCTTTATTTTTTAAATAAAAATTGCAGAATTCTGACAATTTTTTAATTAACTGAAAAAATTAAAAAAAAAAACTAAGGGGGACTTAGCACATTTCCATAAAACTCTAGGAGTATGTTTAGCATGGTAATATACATTAGACACTAGGCTTAGATCCATGCTAAGGCCTAACCATGGGTATATACTCCAAATCTGGAGGGATTGAGTGAAAAAACTCATAAATTATAAATTGCTTGGATGGCAAAATATAATAAATAAGTGAACAAACACTCCATAGTATAACTCATGCTTAAGACTAGGTGGCTAAGACCTTTTACAACTTCATCATGCAACATCTCTTATTACAATTTTTTTATGGAAACGTGAAAATGTTGGTCTTAATGACCGGCTGAACTTCTGAACTCTGAATTTTGAACATGAAAATGTTCAATCTTTGGTGGCTCGCTGGAAATCCATCCTAGTGCAACTTGGTGGATAACAGTACATGTACCCCCTTTGCTCCAATGATGTGTCCCAATTAAAGAACCTCCGTCATTCCAAACTCACATTTGGACTCCTTAGCATACAATGACTGCTCCTCCATGATAGACAGAATTTGGTCCACATGCCGAAGGTGTTCCTCCCACGTCTTGCTATAAATGAGCAAGTCATCAAAAAATACCAAGAGATGCTTCCTCAACTGTTTATTGAAGACATGGTTCATACAAGATTGGAACATGGTCGGGGCATTGCTTAACCCGAAGGGAATCACTAAGAACTCGTAGTGACCGTAATGACACCTGAAAGCAGTTTTTGAGATGTCCTCCTCCCTCATTTTGATTTGGTGGTAGCCGGAACGTAGGTCAATTTTTGTGAAATAGACAGCTCCATGCAACTCGTCCAGTAGCTCATCAATCCTTGGTATAGGATACCTGTTTTTTATTTTTTTCTTATTCAGTGCCCAGAAGTCAATGCACATGCGCATGGTTCCATCCTTTTTCTTGACCAATACCACTGAAGAAGCAAAAGGGCTAGAACTCGGCCTGATGTGCCCCATATCCAAGAGCTCCTTGATTGCCTTCTCTATCTCGTCATTATACTTCTTCGGATGCCTGTACAGTGTGGTGATGACTGGCTTTGCTCCTGCCTCCAACTCAATGATGTGCTCAAACCCCCTGTCTGGTGGCACCCCTGGTGGAATGGGTCCAAACACTTTGTTGTGTTTCTCAATGATTTCCTGGATTTTTGGTGTGTACTAAACCTTGCCCTATTCGTCCACACGTGTCGAAATCCTGCATTCAGCTGCATATACTATCTCTTCTCTCCTGAAGATGGCCTCCATCCTCTTGGCTGTAACTACCATGGCTAAGTTACATGTCATGCCTCGGAGCACTACCTTTTGTCCACCCTCCTCTGTGAAAGACATCTCCATGGTCTTGTGGTTGGTGTTGATAGGCCCCAACATACTGAGCCACTGAACTCCAAGGATGATGTTGGTATCCGACAGGTCCATCACATAGACATCATGTATCAACTCATGCCTACCCAATGTAAGTTTCATGCCGGGAATGTACCTGTCACAAGGCATGGTGCGCCCACCTGCTACCTCCACCTTGAAGCCTTCATATTCAATTGTGGGTATATGCCTCCTTCGTAACAAGGCTGAGTCAATGAAGTTGTGAGAGGCTCCCCCATCAATCAAGACTGACACCTTTTTCCCCTGCAAGACTCCTCTCATCTTAAAAGTGTTATACTTGGGCACTTCATTGATAGATGCCAAGCTAGCTTTCTCCTCAGTCATACTGTCATGACTTGTGGTCTCCTCCTCTGCTGTCTCCGTGGTGTTGCTTCCATGTTCTAGATATGGCCGAAATCCTCCTCTTCCTCATTGTCTGAAGTTACCTCTATGTAGTGCACTTGGCCACGGCCCATGCATTTGTGTGATGGGTTCCATGGCTCTTTGTAAGTGAAGCAAAGTTGCTTCCTCCTCAATTCCCTCCTGGTGTTCTCATCCACCCTGCCTTTGCCTCTGTCAAACCCCCTTGGGTCATGTCCTCCTTGGTTCATTGGAGATCTCTGATCTCTTCCTCCATGTTAAGAGGTGGTCTAGGCACAAATTTCGGCTTGGCAGCTGGTCCTAGGTCCCTCGTCCTCCAAATAGCATCTTGTAGCTTGGTAGGCTTAAAAGCCTTTACCCAACCCTTCAAGGGTTCCATCAACCCTTCAGTGAAGAGCATCATGAGTCTAGTCTGTGATATATCCTGAACCATGACTACTATCCTCTGGAATTCTTCAATGTACACCTCTGGTGCTCCTGTCTGTCTGAGTTGTGTGAGCTCACGGAAATGCAACTCAGGATCCCCCTGATCAAATCTGTCAATGAGTTTCTGAGTGAACTCTGTATATGCCACTATCTGGCTGTGGCCTAGTGTGGTCAATCCATGATACCACCAATCATGAGCTTTGCCATCTAGATACATGGTGGCAAATTTGATGGCTTCCATCTCCCTCATGGGGATAAGCTGCAGATAAGTATCCAGCATTTTTACCCATGCCTATGCTGTCATCTTGGCCATACCATCAAGTAAGGGATCTCCATCTTCCCTGCTCTACGTTCAAACTCATAATTACTCCTGTGGTTCGGCCTGGGTTTGTTTATGAATTTTAGTTGACAGTATTGATCCAGGGACATCTGCCTCTGAATCATCATATCCAACTCATAGTACTCCCTGGTACATTGTGCCATCTGCTCAACAAAGTCATCTACCTACTCATGTTGTACCTGTTCATCTGTAAATGTGGGCAAGTACGGCCTAGGGGTAGCCCTACTGCCCATCTGTCCATGTGGAGTGGCCCCCCCATGGTTCCCTCAGACTGATGATAGAAAACATGTTTAGAATTATACCTGGGGGCCTTTTCTGGATTATACCTATTTCCACTGTGTGATCCACCAGTCTCTCTGTTTTCATACGTCTTTGGACCTTTCTCCTTGTGAGTCATCTGCATCAATAGATTGCATATCCTAGTCTGGTTCTCATCCACTTTCCTCAGGTTGTCATCCACCTTCTTCAAGGTCTCAGTGATTTCGGCTTGTCCTCTGCGGGTTATATCATAGGTTTCCTGCAAGTGGATGACTAGTTTACCTTATGTCTGGTTTATGGATTTATTAAACTCTTGTGCTAAGTAAGCCAAGCCCTGGGGCTCACCGTCATCACCTGAACCCTCCATCTCGACCTCTGTTTCACTTGCTTGTTTCTTCCTTCGGCCCACATAGATACCACTGTACCTCTACATGCGCTAATCCTCAGAGGATGGGAGGATCAGAGCTCTGATACCACTGTAATGTTCCCAAGCCAATTTTTCGCTTAGGAACACTAACTTACCCTTGATTTAACTATTTTATTGCTGTGTATGCAGGTTGGCCCTTGATATTTCGGCCTTAGGGTTTATTTCAGTTATTCAACCACAGTTTATTCAAGATGCATTCAGCATACAAAGATCTCAACAATACACAAGATGTAGAACCACAAAACAAGATCTTAACCTTTATTATAGGAAAGCAAGCACCTGATACAATATAGAAGCAGATCTGGAAAAGCTTCAAATGGCTTCAAGGCAAGAATCAGAGCCGCATACAAAATGCTCCAGAAAATACAAAGTAAACCCCCCCAAAGGTTGCAATACAAGATGAACGCTCCAATACAAAACTAGGGTTTGGACTAACCCTCAAGCTACTAGTACGTCCTGTTGAAGACTGTGAAGATCTAGGATTCATCCCTCCTGAAGAAGAAGACCCCCAAACACTGCCAAACTCCACCAATTGATAGATTAGGGCAATAGTAACCTCCTCCTGAAGTATGGAGCCCAAATGCTAATGCCTCCTCCTCAATCTGCTGAAACCCTAAACTGGTACGGCCCTCCTGAAACCCTGAATATAGTCAATAATTCGGCCTGGCTAAATGAGGCCTCTGAATCCCCTGAAACTCTCTAGGATGATAGATCGGGCAGTCACGAACCCCTGAGAGAAGTTTCAAGAGAAGATCTGAGGTATAGCCTCCTAGATCTAAGAATCACTGAATCACCAAGATGTCCTCTCTCCTCCAAAACCATCCCAACCTGCAGATAATGATAGGGACGTAGTAACTCCTCAAGGAAGCCTCCAAACTGATGAGCATGGTCCTGCAAGCAAAACCCTAATGCTGAAATCTCCCAAAGCTCCTTCAATAAGTTGGATCGAACTGTTCTTCAACCAATGGTGCACCCCTAATGGAAAACCCTAATCGGTACGGCCCTGCTGTCCTCCTGAATAGATGATGAATGTAGAATGGTGTGGGTGGAGTATTTCATCCCCGAGACCAAGCCAGGAACAAGGTGAGTGGAATCTTTCACCACTGAGTTGTTCTCTAGGGTTTGTAATATCAAAACCCTCAAAATTGTATGCTCAAGAGCATCAACAAGCAAATACCAAAATCCAAGATGAAATGAGAGGTGCGCCCTAGCCTTCTCTTGATACTTCTTTTCTATTTCCCTGTTGAGTTAAGTTAACCCCTAGAGTCAACTCCTAACTCAACCTCCAACGCTCTATTCTTTCATTGAGTTACTTCTCTTACCCTTTTTACCTTTTCCTTTAAGTCAACTTTAAAATATAACATTAGTTTGGTTGACTTTTCCCCTTTGTGTGAGACTATGGTCTAGTGGGGATGCCTAGACCACTAAGTCTTCCCAAACCTCTTCATCAAGAGGTGGGGAACATTACACAACCTATCTCAACGAATGGAGGCATCAAGCACCTTGCAAATACTCCAACCATGGATAGAGAAGGTGGACCTAGTCAGCAATGCAGTACCCCCTCTCTCATTCTGTCGAGAAATGACCCAGCTCCACAAGATCACTGCAAGGTACTTGCTCCAGTCAACTTCGACACAAGACCTTCTCCAATTTAGATCTAGTGGTCAAGTGCCCATTACTAGATTTCTCTCTACAGCCTTGAATACTATAGGTACTACCAAGGTTCCCTCGAAGACTGTCTGATCCAGGTAGATATCGGTGGCCACCCACCTTTTAACTGGCTCAAAACAGTTTTCTGGCAATTTTGGTAATTTACTATTTTTGGCAGTTTTTCGAGTCCTGAAATTCCGGAGCCATTTTCAGGCCCTAAACGACGTTTTTTGGGCATCAAACCTCCGGTGAATATGAGTTCGTTTCGGACTTGATATTTGCTATCAACAGGTGTAGTCCTCGGATAGATCTTTCTAACAATGTATCGAGCACACCAAATAGAGATCGTATGCAAAAGTTACGCCCCCGGGAAGTTGACGTATCAACTACCCCCATCGGGGCCTGCAAACCTTTTGGCTTTTCATCTTCCAAGGTTAGGATTTTGTATTTTACTTATGTTAAAAAGACCTTTGGAGCCTCATTGTAATAATCATCTTTTTACGAATGCGGTTAGCCGTCACATCTCTTCTCAGAGATAAGTTTCCACCATTCTAGTGAGTCTTTCACTCTGTATTTTTACAGTCTCTGTACATTTCTTTCATTAATAGAAATCGTGTATTACTATATCTTTGTGTTTATGGTTGCATCTCTGATACATTGTTGTTATATTATTGGATATCCGCGATATCTCTGTGCATTTCTTTATGATATCTCCGCTCTCATTTTGTGCCGAAAATAATCCGGATCACTGTCCATCATGGCCTACTCAATCCTGAAGATTTTTCAGGTCCTATCAAACTGCCAACTAGGTCTGTCTTTGACGTCAAGTTGGCTCTAAGTTTCAACTGTGTAACAATGGCTTGTTGTTGTTTTAGGATAGTGTTGACCACCTATTTCAACTAGGGGGTCAACTCCATGTACCATGAAGATATGCACCTAATGGTGCTACCAAGTTGAAGACTTGTTGGTTCTACAAAGCAGTTTTGGCCTTCAACACTTATTTTTGTAATTGGAATTTCTGCTCCCCTGCGTGGGATAATAATGTAATAGGTCTACATGGATCATAGTTTAAGTCAGTTGCCTAGGACTCCATCATTAGAGGAGTCCCTTTCACTGAGTGTTTTTTTTCCTCGGGTTATTAATTTGGCCTAACCAGCCTTATTAATTCCCCTTGAGTTTTTCACTCCCATAATAATTCTCCAAAGTGGTGAAAGGCGTTCTAATGGTCGAGCCCTATGGTAACTAATGTCTAGGAATATTGTAAATGACCATGCTAGACATCTCCTAGAGTCTTGCGGAATTTCAAGGAGTCTAAAGTATTTTTTTAATTTTTTAAAATTACCTAGTTAATGGTAATTTTAATTATTTTTTGATAAAAATTGTAAAACAACTACCTGCAACAAAATCTATCCGAAAGATCTTTCTAACGATAGCCATTTTTTGATACATCGTTAGAAAGATCTTTCTAATTGTAAATGGATAGATCTTTCTAACGATGTGAGGATACCCAAATTACTTTGATACAAAATGGCTAAACAACTCTCCAACGTTTTTGGGCCTCCCAACTCCTCACATCGTAAATGTTTTGGAGTATTTGAGTGAGATAAAGTTGGAAGGAGAGGATGCTCTTATAAAATTATTCATACTCACTCTGGCATCCTACTTGCAAGATCGGTTTAAGAGTTGTTGCGAAGACGGGTATATCATCTTTCATACACCTCATCAGTAGGTTCATTGACCTTACCAAACCATGCTGCCAAACGTATGAAGATGCCCTTCATAATCTCACAATAGCCCTAGAAGATGGGGGATTCACTACTGAGATTGTGACAGATCTCAAAAATGCTTATCATGTTCAAAATCAAGAACCCTCTAGTGTGAAAAAAGAGATCCATGAAGAACGTTGTCAACCCCTTGAAAAGGAGCAGGATTTTTCCCATGATTCAATAGAGTGTTGTGAAGACATGACTAAAGAAGGGAATTGTGAGGATGAAGCACCAGTAACCGCTCCTCAGCCTGATGAAGCCCTCCAAGATCCTATCCCTCCTGCACAAGATGAAGAGAATGAGGTAAGTCATTTTCCTTTCCAGTTTTTTGATGATACCTTGTTCTATGACTCAG
>ML799291.1:78753-111639 GCA_009831015.1 Picea engelmannii
ACTGAGAATTACTCTGGAAGCAAACCCTAGGCTAGATAGCCAAACAAGGTGTAGCATATCTTCCTCCAAGGATAGCGCACCAACAATAGCTGATCAGATAGTCCAAACCCTAGCCAAGAGATAGTCCAAGCCAATACTGAAACCGGTTGTTGTAGTCGCTGCACCTGCAGCTCTCCTCCACATGTGCGCACCAAACTAGGAACTGCAGTGCGCACCAATTGCTCTCTGCAATTCTGAGATGTGTCAAATGAGAACCGGCGCCCTGTATTTATAGTGGTTCTGCCAAATTTGTTGGGGCCGACTTCTCCTTCTGGGTACATGTCTGTTCAGTATATTATTATTATTTCTGGCCGACTTCTTCTCTTGGAGGCTAATAACCTAATATAAATTATCTTCTTGAGCTGACAAGACTTCTAGGGTTATTAGCCAACTCATTAGGGTTTTCTCTTGCTTTCCGGAGTCTTCTATTCTCGTCAGGTTTACACGTGGAGGTAAATACCTCCCGCAACTACCATAATATTAACAGTATACACTTGATTGAGCAAGATCATGTTACCCTTCAAGGTGCAACACATTTACAACCAAGAGGATAAATCGAATATGGCCCTCCAACATTTGGATAAGGCATCACATACATGGGGTGTGAAATGGATCTCTAAAACCCTATAGGGAGCTTTGGGAAGTTTTCAAATGCATTAACTCAAAGAGAAAGTTGTAACTAGGACGAGCCCTCTAATATTCAACTCATGCACCTACCTAGAAAGACATGAAATTCGAAGAATACACCAAAAAGTTCCAAGTATTGGAGTCAAAAGAAAACTCTCCGCAGATTTGGTGCAAAAGATCTACATCTCAAATCTGAGGTCAAAAATAAGCACTGATGTAAAAATGTTTAAACCCAATTCTATGGGCAAAGCCATCACTGTAGCTCAAAGAAAACCAAGTCAAGTTAAAGCTATAAAAGGAAATGTACTTAGCTCTAACAAAAAGGGCCACACATATAACAAGAGGGCTAGGGAAGAGGGAAAGCATGAAACATCACAACTCAAGAAACATGATTATTGGTTTGTTGGAACATTGGGTTCCATCATAAACCTCACCTTGTCGGTTAAGGGAGTTGACCAATTCTTTGAGTCGACAGCCAACTAAATTGATGGTTGACCATGTCCAATTTGGATCCCAAATCCACTTTTTATGGACAGGTGCAACCAACTCCATCCCGTTATTATTGGTTTGGTCCATGACCGGAACCTAATTATAGATGATCCTTATGGATCAGTCTATCATCATCGATCTCTTTGCGCTCTCAAGGAGCGTGCTTGTGCTTCAATGCAACAGTGTCTTTAGACACCACCATTGCTCTCGGATCCTCTGTTCTCCTCTACGGTTATCTACTTGTCCCAACATGGTATCAGATATGTTGGTTTTATGATCTCGGGTTCGCAGAGAACGGGAATGGGATTGAGACAGTGGTGAAGCTGTAATCTAGGTTTTCCAAATAATTCATGGGTTGGTCGAAACTGGAGACTCGTTGCCAATATTTTTTATTGCTCGTCGTGGGTTATTGAGCTGTGGAAACCCTCTTTTTTTCTGTGCGTTTTGGGTTGTTCTCTAATTCTGTCGAATACGTGGAAGTCGACTGTACAGGCTTGCATGGTGGACATACATCAATAAACTATTGACAAATTCGACGGAGATTTAAAAGTTTTACCAGAGTCCGCTCGCCACATTTAAAATTGGGTCGATTTGGATCGACAGTGTTTCTCTGTCGACCAGACGTAACCCTCGACTTGGTCGACTTTAACATCGATTGGCTCGCATTGTTTGACTGGACCGCTCTCCTTTCAACTGGTGCAAAGATACGACGACTGGTGCTCGATTTTTGCTTACCCAATTGACTGTAATTTGACCAGTGACTCGATCGATACCCTAGCTCAACTCGACTAGAGCCCTCAACGTCAACTAGTATCCGCCCAACCTCCACTTATTGTCGACTCAACGTACAAGAGATATGACCAAACCAAATCCGACTCGACTTGCGGATTCAAACCCTTGACTAAACTCAAGTCGTTGGTTGAAAAGAAACGCTCTAGCTCTTGTTGCCAACTGGAGAATAGACCCCTCTTCGACTCGATCGTGTGGTTGGTTTCCCTCCTTGATTGACAGCACAATTTTTGTGGACTGGGCACCAACCAAAGGAACACCCGACCCATTCCTCATCAATCAATTGGTGGCTTCTTGGATCAACAAACTAGTGGTGCATTTCGTCCTTCCTTTGGCTTTGACCTATATCTGCATTTTGGTAGAAGGCGAACGCTATGGGTGCCCTAGCTCATGTGTGAATCGGGTCAATTGCTTATTGGAGATAGATCGAATGGTACCCTATCCTTTGCATTGGATTCTTGGGTAATATACCAGAAAACCGAGTTAGTGTGAGTCGGCTCATGAAGCCAAACTTATTGTTGTGATCAACTTCCCATCCAAACCATCATTTGCAAGACTCAATGCCTTGGTTCTTGCCTTCAATTGAGGATAGGCATGCTTGATGAAGATGAAGTCTTGGTGCTTCAAAAATTGCAGGAGCTTTGTGAGAAAAAGGCCATTGCCTTGGAAGAATCTCATAATTGACTTTGTACAAAAGTAACTGACTTGCAGAAAGTCGTTGCACGTTTGCAAACTGAGAATCAATGATTGAAGAATGAACTAGAGACAGTCCATAACTAGTTGGAAGATGAGGTTTCGCTCTTTCAAACTATCCTTTTGTTGTGGTTTGATGAAAAATCTAGGAAAATTATTGACCTAGAACATTCAACAAACAATGTGTCGATGTTTTGTAGCATCGGGAGGTATTCCCACATTGGCCTTGGTGTCGAGCATGTGGGAATCGTCGTTGGCACTCACATTGCATTTTCATTTTGGTGAAAACCCTTTTTGTTTGGAATGGGGGCCTGTGTTGGGGCTTCACACCCACATGGAGGAATAAACAATTCTAATTTATTGTTTAGTGAAGGGCTCCTTAAAGTAAGTTAAGGGCTTCTAAACTCACTTTGGACTTCTATAAAAGGAGAGGCAATCTGAGGATCATTGTGGCATCTCATTGTGACATTATGGAGTTGGCATAAGTGAGTGAGCACTTGTGCCAAGGAGATTGGGAGGCAAAATTTCAGCAAGGAAATTCTTCACTTTGGCAAATCTAGCCACAGTCGCACGTGTGGTACAGACAGTCCGTATGACTGACGTCAGCAATCCACATACAGTTTGTACAGCTGACGTCAGCAGTCTGTACAGGCTTTAACCAGCTAGGGCTTGTCCCAGGTTTGCAAGTTGGAAGATTTTCAAGATTTTGCTAAATTTGTAATTTGCCGAGAGGATTGTTTTTGCCCTCAGAAATTCTCAATCAGAAATTTTACAGAAGAGAAATTTGTGTCTCTTATGCATGGATGTTTTCTCTCTAATCCTTATGTTTCCACTGTAATTTTTCTGTCATAATTTCAATGTATACTCAGTGATAACAACCCTAGTTTATTATTTGAGGTCACTTGGAAGTAATTCTCGGATCTGAAATTGTATGCATTAAATTGCCCTAGTTGAAAATTTGACACAATGGAGACTATTTTCCAGGATCTAGTAGATGAATTTGGCAATAAATCAAATCGTATCGATGATCTTGCAAAGGAAGTGAAAACTCTTTCTCATGCAGAAAATGTTGTCTTAAAGACAAACATTTGCAAACTAGAAGAATCCAATACCCGGCTAGAAAACGAAGTTTGCCATTTACAGGCCTTCGTCGATGAGCTTCGTGGAGAAGCTGCTCCTCTTCAAGAAGATAACACTCACCTGTTTGATGAATATTAGGCTTTGAAAGAAGATTATGATGCCTTGCTACTACAGTTGACTGAGAAGGATGTGACTATTCAGGGCCTGCAGGACTGCAAACAGAACCTTGAAGATAAAGTTCGTCAATTATAAAATGATAAGAAGAAGATCAATGTTGTTGGCACGATGTTGTTGAGCTGCCAGGCTCACCTATTACTTCTTCACCCCCTAAAGCTCTTTGTAAGCAAGATGTTGTTGATTTATGTTTCTCCCAGCTTTGGAAAACACACTACAGGTATAGGGTCTCGACTGCGCAGCAAGATTGGGTACACCGAAGGAGGATTTGGGAAGAATGGACAAGGTATTATTGTTCCCATTACCCCTGAGATGAAGTCACCAAGAACGGGTCTTGGCTATGATAATGGTGTTTTCTCCCTGCCTACACATGGCCTTGTTGCAACCAGGGAATTTTATTTGTTGCAGGTGGAGTTCAAACTAGTTTTCCAGAAGAGCAACCTATTGTTGAATGAGTTGGTTGTTCCCACCACGCCAGAATCTAAAAATATTGTTGTTGATGACGTTGTTGCTAATAAGTCGGGTTGTTCTACTCCTGTCAGTGAACCTGACCCTAAGCCTACTTCCTTTGATCAAACAGCACAGAAATTTATGCCTTATTGTCATCCTCACTATACAAATCAAAGGAATGGCAATCATGCTTTCATATCTTTGCAAAAGAGACGTGAAAGACAGAACCATGGACCAGTACCGACTACCAGGATAGACTGTGGTTGGATTGATGAATGGTCATGGGAGAATCTAAATATATGTTTGAGGACATTGTATCGTCGTATGAGGTTGTACAGTCGTGCAGTGGTCCTCTTCATGACTGATTGCCTTGGATATTGGTCGACCCAGGATCGACCCGACATGACAGTCAACTAGAGCTTGACTGGGATATTGGTCGATTGAGGTTCGACCAGAGATGACAGTCGACTGGAGGTTCGACTATGTATTCGTCAACTGTGTTTCGACTAGTTGTTGTTCGTCGACTGTTGTTTTCGATGAGCACTATTGCTTCTACTACATCCCTCAGGCGTGTTTAAGGGGGGGAGTAATTGAAGTTGTTGATGTATAAACCCAACTACTTCTTGTTGAATCGAATTGGCTTTGATAAGTCCAACCGAACCGTGTTCAATTGTGTTGTTGGGAGTTGTACTTCTGCTTATTGTACCTAATACAAAGACTGTTTGGATACAGAGACTGTTTGCATTGACAAAGACTGTTGGATTGACAAAGATTGGTTAGCTTGGTGTGTTTCTTGTCTAGTCGACTGATCAACTGGATTGTGTTGTCTTCTTGTCTAGTTGACTTACTGACTAGGACTGTGTTTGGACAGCAGTTTGCAATGGATGACTGCCCTTTTGCATTGATCAACATTGATGGTGACAGTGTTTAGACTTCTTCAAGATGTTGTTGTACCATGTTTAATCAGCTTTTGCAGTCAGAACAAATTCAGGGGGGGAAGTTATGCGCTTTGTAATTTGTTTTCCTCCAACTTCCAAGTTGAGTTTACGACAGGGGTGTTCGAACATTGGGCTCCATTGTAAACCTCACCTTGTCGGTTATACAAGAGTTGACCAATTATTTGGGTCGATGGCCGATTAAATTGATGGTTGATCATGTCCACTTTGGATCCTAGATCCACTTTTTTTGGATAGGTCCAACTGACTCCATCCCGTGATTGTTGGTTTGGTCCATGACCGGAACCTATTTATAGATGATCCTTATGGATCGGTCTATCATCATCGAGAGAGATCTCTTTGCGCTCTCATGGAGCATGGTTGTGCTTTAGCGCAACGATGTCTTTAGACACCGCCACTGCTCTCGGATCCTTCGTTCGCCTCTGCAATTATCTACCTGTCTCAACACAATGTATCCAAAAACCCAATCCCTTGATATCAAATCTGCCACAGATACTCAAAACCCTAGTATAAGGTTAATGTCAAATCTTGTCACAGTGGAAGACAATAACCTTAAGGATGACATTAATGTCATCAATATTAGAGGAGTAAATGTGTTTTGGGTGTTCAACAACTTTATTTCAAGGGAACCTACCCCACTAACCACCAAAAGAAATGCCTCTCCTTTCACAAAGATAATCGAGAATATATTATCAAATGTTAGAGTAAATGTTTATAACAGTCATATCTTAAGATTTTTGTTGATGTATGTTTTGTACCTTTGTTATAATGTTAATTTATGTCCTAAAGTTGTTTTGAGGTCATAATATAATTGGATGTTATGTCTTAACTTGAGTCATGTGCTTAATAGGAAGTTATTCAACATTGCATAACTCTCCATAGTGTATGTCCCTCTCCTATCCTATGTATTATTACATTACATCATTGAATAATATCATTGAAGCAATATTCTCTCTTTTTTGTATTGTATCATCTACCATAGTATTTGTGTGAAACTCTAACATAGAATCAGAGCCACAGAGGAAATAATCTAAGAAGACATGATGAAGGACTATGGTATGCAAATCTAAGTAAGACCACACAAGGGCACATCTGAGGATTTGAGATTTGCTAAAGCTCATAACTTAAAAATATAAAATCATCTTTCAAGAAGAAAAGAAAAAAATTAGTGAGAAGCTAAACATTGAGAAGAAAGAATTGGGCAAGAGCCCTACCATTTCAACGACGATGTTGTCTATTACAAAAATCTCTCAAAACGGTTCTAGTGAATAGAGAGGCATGCAAACCCAACCACACAAATTAATTATCTATTACAAAAAATACTTTTTCTTGACAACACACAATGTGGACATGCAACAAAGGCATGTACAATCACAAGGCAGACAAACGTTTAAGGCAAAATGACGCATGCATAAGTGCGTTGGGTTGTAACAAGGAAACAAAGAGTTCATAGGCCCAAATCTAGTGCATGGGCACAAGCACAAACCAAAGGGCACATGCACCAACCCAAGGGAGCAAACACAGAAGCCCAAAGTGACAAGCACAAAAGCAAACATAGAATAAGGCAATCAAGAGCAGTCCATAAACTAGAATTAAGTGTATTTAATTTTTTGAAGCAATATTTATGTTGGGAAGAACAAAATTTGTTTTGCCTTGTGTCATTCGCAAACAAAAATATTATGTGTGATTGGTGGATTGGGTGTCCTAGATTGGATTTACAACAAATGTGTTGTGTTTAACCAACACATGGTGTTAGCTTGTGTAACAGTGACAAAAAACAACATATCAAATAAATCTTCAAGTACAAATAAACTCGACAAGGAAATAGAGTTATTATTGTGAGCCCCAAGGGTTAGCTCAAGTGGTCATGAGCCAAATGTTTCGCTCAAGTTGAAGCAGTCATGGGTTCAACTCTCTTGATCCCCTCAGCGTTAGGTGCTTGAAATTTAGGCATCAACAATTTACCCTGGTTACCACCTATCGATGGCGGTGAAGTCTCCAAAGGTTTCCCATGCATGGTTATATGGAACCAAAGAAAAGTGTTATTATTGTGGAAAAGATGGCCATATGAGTAAAGTTTGTAGAAAATAGTTGCAGGATGAACAACACAACCAACGGTAGCAATCCAAAAAGGGACAAAAATCAAGAATGAATCGGACCAATGTTGCGACACATAGAGAAGAAGAATTTGATGCCTTTATAGCATCACAAAAGGGTGCATATGGTGGTTAGGTTGTTGATTAGTATATTGATCCTAATGACTCTTAAAACATGATTGTTATGTGTGCTATGGTGGTAGATATTAGAACACATAAGGGACAAGTGTGCCTACTTATAAAATGAACCCTAGTTAGCTATGGCATTGCAATAGCCAATGACCATCAATTAATCTTTTACTTAATTGACTTGAGTATAACAAAATCAGCTAACATACATTCAGATTTTGTGCTAGAACAAAAAAGTAAAGGAACAATCAATTACTAAACTAATCTAGCTAGTGCAATAAACCCAAAGAAATGCACATGTGCCTCGTTGTAAGGAAGTCGATAAACCATGTTTTAGTCTAAACAAGAGTAGAAACAAAGCACTCACTCGTCCCTTTCACAGTGGCACTTCATGTGTATAAATAACTAAATTGCAAGCTATGCTATTTGCGTCCACATACCAACCCCAAGTATGCTCGTTTCTACAAAACTCCTAATATTTTGTATTTCTTTCCAATTATGTTGGTGCGCACAAGCATGATACTTTCAACTAGCTAGCATGTTAAGCATAGTATAGTCAAACCCAATACACCAAACAAGGGTGTGCAATGTTTTCTGCCCAAGCACATAATTTAAGCTCAACACTAAGTGGCCCTAAATGCTTACTTCATCCCGAAGCATAATGAACTCAACATTATATAACTTTAGTGCAAAGATCTACTACAGGACAATAAGGAACAATGCTACAGAGTTGGAAGCTAAGAGTTGTGTGGTTGGAGCTATAACACTAACCTAAACAATGAGATTGCACTAGAAGTTGCATACATGGACATAGCATTGTTTACATTGATTCACAATTATTCCTACTGTCATCTGCAATATCTAGAACTAAGTTAGCACCCAAGGATGGCTCAATCGGTCGAACCATGTGCCTAGAGCATGTTGCCAACAAGGAGGCCATGGGACACAAGTTCAAATCCAATCAAGTCCCTCGAGGTTACCAACCACTATTGCAGCTAGCAATTGAACCACCCTCCATTCAAATATTCCAATGAAGAGGGGGAGATCCCGCAAGGCTTTCCTTGGAAAAAAAATTGAAACAGAGCGAGAGGGGAATGTGCCACGAGGCAAACATGATTGAACAAGTCTTGAGTTGACTTCTGGGAATTGTGAATACAATCGGCTATATATTTAAATCTTGTTTATGTCGCATGTGATAAACTCTACAAGGTTAGGCTAGAAGCTTGTATTTTTGCAAGTCCTCAACCAACATACAGTGTTTGAGCAATGTTTGAATTATCCATGCCATCTAAACAATGGATATGAGCATGTGCAGTGAACTCTTTGTAAATGTGTTGAACCTGCACATAATAGATCTAGCTAAACAATGATACACACATTTGCAGAGAGAATTTTACAAAGAAGAAGAAGGAGAGAAAGAATGAAAGAATTCTCATTAACCGTTGTGCAATAATGAATAATTTACACATGATATACTCTGTATAACTCAATGAGTCCACATTGGAGGTGAACCAATGCGCCATAGTGGTGGTCTAGAGTGATCTAGACACACACCAGCAGTTACGGGAGTGAACTGCCACCTAGTCTAGTCTCTCAGGCAGTTACAGGAGTGAGCTGCCACCTAGTTGAGTTAACTAGTCAACTAGTCTTCAGTTAACTAACTGAACAGAGAGTAGTGAGGAGTTAACTCAGGGAATCAAGGCTAATGCGCCAGTTTGGTGATGATCCCAATGCAAGGTCGAATTAGCATGGTGATGATCCCAATGTTGCATGGTGATAAAACCAATGCAACATCTAAACTCAACTCAACTAGTCAAACTGAAGTGTCAACTAAAAGAGAATATTCTCCAGGTGGAATATTCTCCCCTAAAATATAGGAGACTGGATAATGACTAATAAACAAGGAAAAACCTTAGGAAAAAGAAATCCTAGGTGTGTGTGAAGTAACTCCAACATCCCCCTGAACATCACTATGGTGAAAATAACAAATGGGTCCCGGCAACGAGGCCATGTTAAGTACTCAAATACAAAAAATACACTGAAAATAAAGTGAGGAAAGAGGGAAAACCTCATGGGAAAAACCCCACCTCAAGGTACAATGTATGTAAAAAGAGGAACTACGGTTGCAAGGAAACTGTGTCCTTCACTCCGAGACAACTTCGCAGAGAATGGAACTCCTGCTCAGTGAAGGTCTTAGTGAAGATGTCTAACGTCTATTCTGCTGAAGGACAAAACTGTAAGTCGATGATCCCCGATGTACTAAGTCCCGGATGTAGTGCATGTGGATCTCGATGTGCTTCGTCCGCTGCCTCTAAACTGGATCTCTGCAGAACTTCAGAGTGCTCTAGTTGTCACACCAGATGACGATCGACAGATGAAACGGAATGCCCAACTCAGTGAGAAAAATGTTGTAGCCACATAGCCTGAATGGTTATGCTAACTACCCCTTTGTACTCAGCCTTGGCTGAATATAGAGCAATGGCAGCTTGCTTCTTGCTCGACCAACAGATAGGCCCGGAACCAAGACTGAGTGAGTAACCAGATGTGGACTTGCGATCAGTGCTATCGTCGACCCAATCGGAATCAGTAAACCCAATGAGATCTAATGTAGAGTCTGTTGCATAATGAATCCCAAAGGTGATGGTGCCCTGTACGTATCGAAGGATAAGCTTTGCAGCTTTCCAATGTAGCTCATGCAGCTCCTGCATGAACCTAGAAACTGTGCCAACTACATTTGAGAGGTTTGGTCTGGACTGTGTGAGATACAACAAGCTCCCCACTAGTTGTTTGTACAATGTGTTGTCAACCAATGGAGTCTCCCCGGCATCCTCAAGTTTGACTCCTGATAAAAAAGGAGTCGGAGCAGACTTGTAGTCTGTCATGTGAAATCTCTCAAGGAGATCTCGTGCATACTTGGCCTGAGACAGTTTGATGCCTGATGCATCCTGACTGATCTCGAGTCCAAGGAAGAAGTGTAGCATACCCATGTTCGTCATCAAAAACCTGTCATGTAGAATCCTATTGACTGCAGCAATCGTTGAAGTCGAGAACCCGGTGATCAGCAAATCATCGACATACAGAACTAAAAGTAGAAGTGAGTCATTCGTCCTGAGCATGTAGACATTTGGGTCTGATTCACAACGTACAAAGTTCTGTGACAACAGGTAGGAGTCCATCTTGACATACCATGCCCTTGGATCCTGTTTGAGGCCATAAAGGGACTTCTTCAGTTGACAAACCGAAGATGAGTCTTGCATAAATCCCTGGGGCTGCTCCATGTAGATCTCCTCAGAGATATCACCGTGAAGAAATGCATTTTTCACGTCCATCTGATGGACTTCCCATCCCTTGGCTATCGCAATGGCAAGTACCAATCATATGGAATCCATCTTCGCTACTGGAGCGAAGGTCTCATCATAGTCAATACCATGAACCTGCTGAAAGCCTTTGGCGACAAGCCTGGATTTGTATCTGTTGATCTGTCCATCTACTGCGCTCTTGGTCCTGTAGACCCATCTGCATCTAACAAGTTTCCTCCTAGAAGGAAGGGGAACCAGATCCCAAGTTTGGTTCTCGAGGAGGGAGTTGTACTCCTCCTGCATGGCGGATTCCCAAAAGGGATTTCCAACAGCCTCGCTATAAGACTGTGTATCTGAAGATTGAACCAAGAAAAGATGCATGTAAGGCAATGGTTCATTGGCAGTGAGTGCAACAGGAGGCTCCTCAAAATCAGATCAAGTCCTCCTAGTATCAGTTGGATCACTAACGAGATCCCCTGCATCTTGAAGAGTATTTTGTCCCCACTTGGACCTCTGCTTTGGCTCTGCAACTAGATCTGGATGCTTTGAATCTGCATCTAACTGTACTAACTCTGAATCTAAATCATCTGAGTTCTCTGAATCAGAACTCTCGTCTGAAGAAGAGTCAAGATGTGCATGCTCAACATCTCGGACAGGTGGAAGAGTGAAGGTGTCTGCATGCGGCTATTGAGGTACATGCGAGACACTTTCCTTGAATTGGACACTGTTATCGCTCAGTTTGTAGTTCAGGTCATAGACTAGAGGATAAGGATCAAACTGGCGTAACAGGGACCTACCCCACCCAATGTCACCACAATGGGGAGGTCCTTTCTATTTAGGGTGGCTAAGCCCAAGGGAGACGTCCCTCGCAATCTGGGGTTTGAAAGGAAAAGGGGCAAAGGATTAAGGCTAGTTTGCCTTTCACAGATTACCACCCAGAGGATAGTCAAATGAAGAATAACCACAGAAGAGGCACCTGCTTGCGAGACAAGACAACAATGAAACTAGTACATGCAATGATGGTTAATACTTCATGAATCAATGACTATCAAGTTTAATGTATATGAGCATAAACAGCAGTGAATATTGACGAAGTCAATGTTTGCAATAATGACAATGGCATATAATGTTACTTGTCAATAAACACTGGAATAATATAGCATCTAATGAAAATAATCAATCCTTGAATTAAATCAATGCATTAAATGTCATTAGTTGTTCATATACAAGAGGTTGCTGCGTCAATATTCTAGAGATGACGTCAGCTTCTTTTAGGGTTAGTATAATAGATCAAGAAGGTCAACGTTTTGCTAATTAGTCAATGAATATCATCAATTTATCAATGTCTATCACAAGATGACCAAGCCAACAGCATTTTCTATCAACATTGGCTCAAATAAGGCATGACGTCATCATCAATTGCTAAGTTAGTAGGGTTGTTGCGTCAAGTATGACGTCAGCCCTAGTTAGAGACATTAGGGTTAGTTAGGGTTTCAGATTTGAGAGTTTAAAAGATGATTTTGCACAACAAGCTCAACGTTGGAGAGAAAACCAGTGCCTTAGGATAATATGGAGTCAAAGTAAGGGCAAAATCTCAGGAGGATCAAAATTTAAAGACTAGAAGGTTAGGTTCTATGGTGCTGCAATGGCAGGGCCCTGGAATCAAAACCCTAAGGGAAAGAGGCTCATTCCGGTGTTGCTTAAGCAAGGCCTCATGCTCCTTCCTCTTTCTTTAAATACTCTTGGCAAAACGGCTAGCTTTAAAGTACAAGTCTAAGGGAGAAAAGTGTTGCAAGAGCAAGGCTCTTCAAACCCTAAAAAGTTAAAACCCTAGGTGTAGAGTCAACTAGGCCTAGGACGTCACCTTTATTCAACCTATACTTAAATGCTAACTCAGAAAAAGAGAGATAAGTGTAGCAACGGCTAGGCTATATATTCCTTAATCAATGGCTAAATAAAGTTTCTCAAGCATGGGGACATATAGCAAGGACCTACTTGTGTGCTTGCTACCTAGGGTTTCAAGATTAAGCAATATAATAACAATATAATAACAAATGTAAGAGATTAAACCTACAACCATTCATTTAAGAAGGTTTGCATGAAAAATTCGCTTACATATCATGAAGAATGCATCATCAGACCCTAGTTGTAAACCTTCCAATGAGAGAAACACCATAAAATGCCAAGAAGAATCCTCCAACAAGAGTTGCGCCTCACTTCCAAGACCAAGAATACCAAGAAAAAGACTAAAAGTTGATCTCTCACAAGAGAGTGAGTTATGTTATGTTTAAAATGAGGCAAAACGTCCTCTATTTATACCAATCCATGACCATTGAATTAAAATTTAGGTCATTAAAACAGTCGACAAGGCTGACTACCAAATTTACACTGTTTTTTGCATTAACTGCTAGAAAATGTCATAATATGAGCAAAAAGAGGGACGTCAAGCCCCTTTGAGGGAGACGTTGGCCCTTTTTGGGCAAATATAGCATCCAGAGACCAAACGTTGGCCCTTCTAGGGCTCCTCCAAGCTGCCACACGTGCCAAATGACCTCAACATACTGCCACACGCTCCAGACAACGTCCATCTCTCCAGGTAACGTCCTGTCCATCAAAGGCAAACGTTCCATCTGCAGTGGGCGATTCCCCCTAGGCCGGGCTCTGCCAAAGTGTCCTGGGTGCAACGTCCTTCTTTCTTCTCGTGCAATGGCTCATCATAACGTTGTCCTGTTTCTGCCATCCCAGCAACCATCTGATGGGCTCTTCAACCCCATGGAGGTCCGAACTAATCATATCCCCATGTGTACCGGTCCACTGGTACCTGTCCGCCGGGTATGGTCCTGCACATCAAAAACTACGCCCTCCATGGGCTCATCAGTCCTCGGGATCATAGCAATGTCAATCATGTTTCATCATTAAATTTATCAAATACATGCATAAAATCCCTAGCATATCCTTTAAGAGCTCAAAGACATTACATTGATCCACTATACAAAGTTGAAGAAATAGATAGAATAACCTATTGGGCCAGTATCCACAGGAAAAGGAAAGTTTCCACAGAAGATCATTCAAGCCATGTACAATAGTTTCCAACTCATGGATGGAGGTAAGGATGGAAGTGTATCGGGTTCACTGGATCAAGTGTCTCATCATAGACAACTCCCTCTGTTTGTGGGAAACCTCTGGCTATAGATTTCGTATTGTATTTCTTGACACTTTCATCAGCTGCATGCTTGATCATATAGATCCACCTAGAAGTTACCACAGACTTCCCTTTCTGGTCCCTAAATAATATCTTATGCATCATTCTTTTAAGATATACTAGTATTCTTTTGTTATGGCATCTTGCTATACCGGTTCTCTTGTTGCTTCTCTAAGACAAGGTGTCTCAGCATCAATGAAGTGGCTCATGACTGAAGGATAGCTCGAAAATCTCTTTTGCTTTCTCGGAATGTGCCTTGAGAGGCTTGTATGTTTCTCTGCCTCTTGCAAAGTGAGTCTAGGTAGGCATTTTATGCCCTACTGCAATATCTCTGAACATATCAACTGGAGAAACTGAATAACCTAGAGTAATGACTGTCTCCTTCTGAATTGTTGAAGGGGGAGAAGGTGTTGTCTCACTGTCAATCTATATCTGAGATTCTCTGGGTCTTTGAAAAACAGTCTCTTCTTCAAGGACAACGTCTCTATTTGTCTCAATCTGTCTCTAACTAGGGATGTCTTTGAAGATTCACTGTATCCTTTCTTCCTAAAGGATCTAGCTTGGACTTCTTCTCTTTGGGTACATGAAAATACATTGGGCACCCAAATAAACTGAAGTGCTGAATCTCAGGCTTCATTCCTGTGAAGACTTCTTCGGGAGTTATGTTTTTCAAAATCTGGTGAAGACTCTTGTTCTGCACATATATTGTGTCATGTATGCTTCTTCCCATGGAATCCTAGAAAGATTCTAATCATGCTTTGTAGCATTGTTGTCTCAATGATGGTTCTATTCTTCTTCTTTCTCAAATGGTTTTGGCTCCTTCTGAGTCAAGTGACTCCCTCTGAAGGATAAGCATATTTTTTTCTTGTTAACCTATCTAGAACAAGAAAACAAAAAGAACCAACACAAGAATATCTCCTAAAGGAAAATAGTGAGTACATCTCTAGAATCAAAACATTTTAAGGAATATTGTCACAGCTACAACACCTACTTGTAATGTAGCAAACTTATAGAAATATAGGTTAGAGGAATGACAATTACAACAATCAAACCTGGAGTCTTTACTTTGAGTGTGTTGTTTCTCTGAATGCACTGAGATCCCTCTGGATCCATGACTTCAGTAAAGGTTCCTTCCTCCTACAATTTCACTCATGACAATGATACAAATAATATATACAAGTGCATACCTGAGGATGCTAATATGATTTCTTCAATGGCTCTTTGGCTGATCTCTATCCTCTGAGATCTTTATGAAGAAGATAGTCACGGTGTCATCTTTTGTCATCTTTGTTATTTTGAAGTTGGCCCTTCAAAGTGAGGGCTTGAGTAGGTGATTGGCTTCCTTGTACTGACGTCATCTTCCTTCCATTCATTGATAGTTGTCTCTGGTAAACCCTTTTGTATTACCCACAATAAGTCTTCCTCTGAAGTTTTGTCTTTCAAGAACTTTGAAGTTGCTTGATCCATCAACCTTATCTTCCATCACAGTTTTTGTTCATCATAATTTTAGATTCTTCACAACCCTTTGTCAACTAGGCTAGAAAACCTAACGGCTAGGCTAGGCTAGCACTTTTAGGTTTTATTGGACTTGTGACTGCCAACAACAAGCCTTTGAGAGATAGTGGAACATTGGTGTGCTAAAGAGCTCCTTCAATGGGTTTGCAGAAACCCTAATTCTGAAATTTGTGCAGAAATTGGCAAAACCCTAGGGCCAAAAATTCAAAATGCTCGAAATGTCACTCTGAGAGTCTCTGGAGATGCACTGGAAGAGGTCGTACTCTTCTATGCCAAAAGTAGCCCCAACGTCCAAGTATTAAGGGTTGAATCACCACTGAAAAGGAGGTCGTACGGATTTTTTGGAAACCCTAGGAGGGTCGTACGGTTTTGTAGAAGAGGAGAGATGGCTGATAAAAGTTTGTAGCTTGTGCAATGGGTTCTTCAAGACCTATGCTCTGAAACCATGTTGATTTTTCATAAGCTAGGTTAAGCATGAAGTTCATTTCATTTTAGCATTTCACTTAACCATAAACAATAATGTTGCAGCAACCAAGATCACGAGAAAAAATGCCGAACACAAGAAGTATCCTGGGAAACCCTTCTCAACAACGGAAGAAAACCCAGCCAAATCCTTTGCTATATTCTTCAAGAGAAAGACCTCCACCAAGATAAACCTTAGCACACAAGAGGGTGCTTCAAACCCTAGAAGACTAGCGTCCAAGAGAGGTGCACACCTTTTCCCAAGTAGATGTGTTCTGCTGAAATTTCCAAACTCACAAGGAAGATATGATTCCACAATGGGGAATCATCCCTTACTTATATTAGACTTGTCCAATCAACAAAGACGTATATTGGCTCAACAGGGCCGACCTCTCTAAGTCACTTTATAATATATTATTATTATTATTATTATAATTAATATTAATATTAATATTAATTATCTTTTACATTTATTATTAATCACATTAAGGTGGGGCCGACCTGTACCCTTTATATAACTATTAGCCTGTATTAGGGTTACAGGCAGGTCTGACTCTTGAACAACATATAGAAAAGGATCTGATACACCCACTAGTGCTCATCCACTAGGGGCACATCCATAGGGATGCCATAGCTCTGATTCACTGCATTACACAGAAGAACCATGTCTTCACACGTTCACCTGTGCTCGTCCACAGGCACGTCCACTCTACAGATCTGCTTTCCCACTGCCACAGACAGGAGAATCATCTGGAGTCTTCTCGTCAACTTTGTTGCTCAAAGGAGGCTAATATATCATCTTCATTTCTATTCTCATGATGATGTACCCAGCACTTTGGGATTTCACACGTTCACCTTGTAATCAGCCACAGGCACGTCCTAACTCAACAGATCGTTTTTCCACTGGATAATCATCTGGAGTTCTTCTCAACTCTCTGAATGGAGGAGATCATCTCTACGTTCCTAGCTCTGTCTCAGGCAGGAACCAAGTACCCTTCTTAGGGGCTTTCTCTTAGGTTTGTAAGCTGAGAGAAAGACTTCCATAGCTGTTATGTTCCACATCTCACAGGTTTGTAAGCTAGAGGATGTCTCCCATAGCTGCATTCATCAACAAAACAGCGTGGAGAAAAGCTCGTGGAAGTCGCGTTAAACAATTGAGGGTGTGGAGGACAGGTCTGTGTGGAGGCCGAGCGGTAGATTGAGGAGAACGCAGGCAGATTACAACTGAGGTGAAGTCGTGGGATGTTGAGTGACAACGTAGAGGCCAACGGTGGTGTTGAGGTGGCCAAGTGAAGGAGGCCATGGGGAGCTGTCGTCGACTGGGCAAAGGAAGTGACAGCTTGGAGTGTTGGTGGTTGAGGACATAGATGGTTGTTAAGTAAGCAGCTGCAAGAGCCGACAGAGTCGTGTAAAGGACAAATTTGAGAAGGTTGTCGAGATGGCAGCATTGGATTATATCGCCATATAACAGGAATGAGGTCGAGGTTCCTTAGTGTTTCAGAGACGAGCTCATACTTGCATGTGGGTAGTGGGGTCAACACCATGCATGCAGTGAAGGGGGTTGGATGGGTTAGATTCCAGCTAGAGTCAGGTGGTTCTTTGGAGGTGGCAGGAGTGACGTATGTCCCAAGGCTGAAGATGCTCTCTATATCATCTCTCGAGGACATGGGGTATACAGTTACGTTCGAGGATGGACAAGTACATACATTTAGAGGGAGCAAATACCTAGGATGCAACAGTAATGCTTGGCATCAGGGAGGGTATGTTGTATAGGGTGCTAAGACAGCTTGTAGTGGGGTCCAAAGGGGTCTTGGATCGTAGATCATATCAAAGTGCAGCATAGGTAGCAGGAGGGTCTTCTAGTTCAAAGGGAGCTGCTACAGAAGTGAGGGTCAAGGATTGATCTAGGAGGAGGTTCTTCCAGAAGTACCTTCCTTGCTAAGAGGGAGTGTTAGCTTTTAGAATAGCTCAGATAGGTACTTCCGCATTGGCGGTGCTTGGCATGTGGAAGTGTTCGAGCAACACTCTTTAAAGTGGCTTTTATGTAATAACTAAAGTGACATTATTATAAAGTTGAGTGACTTAAGTGATTTAAGTCATCTCAAGTTTCAACGAGAGATTAAGTCGTGATCGTTAGATCGTGAGATCCAAGATCTGATCTTGGCCATTGAGATCTAGGGCTAGGATTTTAGTCATTAGGGAATTATAAAAACAGATCTAAGGAGAGTGTGAGGCAAACAACGAGTGCATAGGAGCAAGAGGGAGTCTTGCTCATGTACTTGTCTCTAAGTGGGCAAGGCTGAGGAAAGGGTGCAGGGGGCAGCGAGGAAGATAGAAGCCAGGTGGGCTAGGTTATCAGCGGCAACAATGTAATCCTTTGATGGGCTATTATCCCAGGATGGGAGCCCAGAATTTTATCTAATAAAATCAAACTCAAAATTGGTTTTCCCGCGAGAGTTTTTCCAGGGGTGTTTACTCGAATATCTTGTGCAATGTGCAATTGGTTTATGTTTTAATGCTTCCACTATTTATCGTTGAGTGACCTAGTTATGGTTTAGTTCAATAAAAAAAAAATTGCTCTGAATTAACTGTTGTGTGCTAGGTTGGAAGAATTCAACATGGTGCAGGTACTCAAAACCTTTGGCAACTTCCCTCAACCACAAGACATCAAGCCTCCCTTCATTTCCATCTTTGACCTATAGGAGGTTATCTTTCCACTACATTTTCCATCTCTTTTCCCCCTAGGGTCACCCGAGATTCCCCCCTTGTGTAGGATTTCTCCTTCACTAAAGCAAGGAGGGTTTATCTAAGGTGACAGTGGGTAGACTCTCCCACAGTTCTCTCCATCTTGTGGGTTGGGTCGAGCTTTTCCCAACCTACAATTTGTGCGATAACGAGTCCAAGGGAATTTTTTATTAATATTTCTGAAAAGTATAATTTATGGATATTTATTTATCCTAAGTTCCCGAGGGATGGGAACGAGTCACCAAGTGGCTAAAGCTAATTCTGAAGGTGACAAGTGTCTAGTTATGACCATGCAAATATATGGTTGAACCTTGGTGTATTTTGGGAATTCACTCATTTTCTTCATTTTTCGGACCATCTGAACTGGGGAGGGCCATTACCTTATCTGCAGAGAAAAGCTTGGAAAATGGTTTCCATCTGGTAACCAGAGTCTTTATTGTCAAAGAGGCGGGTTGTCAGGCCCGTGAGCATTCTCTCCGGAAGAGAGATTTGTTGTCAAAGAGGCAGGTTGTCAGGCCCATGAGCATTCTCTCCAAGTGAGAGATTTGTTGTCGAAGAAGCAAGTTGTCAGGCCCGTGAGCATTCTCTCCAGGTAAGAGATTTCCTATTGAAGAAGCAGGTTGTCAGGCCAGTGAGCATTCTCTCCAGGTTAGAGATTTGCTAGGAATTGTTCCCTGGTGCGTTGGGCATTAGTTACAGGGCTCTGAGACTTCCTGTCCGACATGTTGCTGAAGCCCTTGAAGGGAAGTCGGGCAGCCGACGGACTGTTGAGTAGAGAAGGGGCACACTTCCTAGAGTGGGACAGGCATGTGGGGACTGAGAGACTGTAGGCTAGTTGCAACAGTTGGGCACCTTGGACTGAGAAATTATGTTGATTATCAGACCTTAGCTTGGCATTAGGAATCCTTTTTCCCTAGTGGAGTTTAAGCCCCAACTGGGGGGTGACCTGTTGCTAAAAGTTTATGAGCAACAGAGTCTATCGTTGGGACGAAGATCTAAGCTCTGCATGTAATTGGTGACTCTTTATAAAAGATAAGTGTCCTTACTGTGCTTGTCTGAATTATTGTGTGCTTAATTATATATGTCTAATATGGGTTTATTTCCTGTATGACGTTGCATATAATTAATTTTTGTTATTCTGTATAATGTTGTTTGTACATGTAAGTGTAATGTTACTATTCAGTATTTGTTGTCACACATGCAGAATATGACAGTTATTAAGTATTTATGTTAGTTAACTTTGTAATCATGGTCATGAGTTTCTAAGGCGAGGCTAGAATTGTTGTGCACGCAGGGAAATAATTCATGCGCACAAGAGGCTGGAATCAATGTGCACACGGGGAAGCAGTCCGCGCACAAGGATAACAGAATTTGTGTGCGGTGCCAGAATGGTTGCGCGCGCGGTAATACTTGTGTGCTTTGAATGATTGCGCACACAGTTGTATTATGAGTTAATTCCGTTGTTACAACTAGTGTCTAAAGAGGAAAATTTGTGTGGCACGGTCCAGCTTAGGATCATGTGCATTACCTCACGTGTTTCTACACAGATTAACGTTACAGTGTAGAATCTGCACACTAGATTTTTGGAGCAGCATTGCTCAGCAGTAAGTTGGGGATGTTACAAAGTGGTATCAGAGAATTTGTTAAGTGTTTGTAACAGGGAATGTTACAAATTGGCAACAGAGCTGGAAACGTTACAGAATGGTATCGGAGCTGAGAACGTTACAACAATGATTAAAATGGAATAGTGGTTGCAAAAATGTATAGAATCCTGCATGGAATGAACGGATAAGAACAAACTGACAAATAAAAAATTTAACTGGAAATGACAGCCACAAATGACAAGAAAGAACATTAGAATTATTAGAAGAATGGTGATTACCAATATAAAAGCAAGACAAATAAAGATCAAAAATGGCTCCATGATGACCATCAAAAGATTTACATGCCCATCAAAGAACTGACAAATTTGAGCTAGATCTGTGATAAGAAGAAAAGAATTGGTAGAGAGGGGACTGGTTAATGATAAAAGATGTGTGGAAGAAATCATAAAAAGGGTTATGTCACAGTAAATTCGGACTGGAAACAAGGGCAGTAACTACAAGAATGGGTCGTCTACAGAGAGGTTGTTGTAGAAATTGCAAATTATGAAACATATATGAATACAGGAAAAGAGATTAATATATCAGGGTATAACATGGGCATGTCAAAGAAGAGAAACACTACACGCAAAGGCCAAAAACAAGTGTACCTGGAATTACATCATTGATGCAACCACAAATACACTGAATAACCAAAAGGGGAAAATGGCTGCAGGGAAAACAAAGGCTAACAGCATAAATTAATTCTTTACAAAATGGGGATATGTGAATTAAGGAGAATGAAGACTCAAATGAGACGAGTACACAATCACACCAAGAAATAGATGTATAAATTTACCCAAAATTCTGCTCGCAAAACCATAGAACATTGCACAAACACAACTTACCAACCTTGGAATTCAAATTCTGATGCCATTATTAAGTTCCTAAGTTTCGTATAGCATGTAGATACAAGATGATTATAGGTGCATAACCAATGCATGATAAAGTAATGATACAATCTTTAGCAGAACATAACAATTATAAGCAAGAAAATAACTAACAGAATATAATATGTTGGCAAAAATAAAGGGAAATATACAGATTGCATTCAATATCAAGAGACTGTTGCCCACATATATTTGTTGTTCCTGCAAGCGTTTCCTTCAACGAGCCATATGATTCCAGACCCAACATGATTCCAAATAAAGGCTGGGAGAGTATTCATAATGTCAATGTCTTAAAATCACTTCAAATAAGACAACAAAAATGGTGGAGCTAACTTGAGATCAATCCTACCTTATATTTTCCTTGATGTAGATCCTTGTTCAAACTCTTCCTTAACAGGTTATAGTATGGATCCAAGATTATCATAAGATCTGGGCCTGACACCTCAAGCTATCTTACTACAGTGGCATATCCCTATGTTGGGATTTGTTCCACATTAATACTCCCTTTAACAGAAAAACTAACCCATAACTTTGAAAAATGAAAGAACTTAAGATCTTTCTCCAAATATTAGGAATGGAACCATGAGTTCAAATCCTGACCATGTTCAGTGTTAAATTTCAAAAGCATGATTATCACAAGGGGATAGGCTCCATAATTCAAATTTCAAACAATTGATTGATAACTGTAAGAAATAGTACCATGATGACAGTCATGTTCATCTTTTCAACATTTGTTGAAAACTGTGGTCCAAATTCATAACTAGTAGAGGAAAACCTGCTTAAGGAGGTGACACAAATCTATTTGAGAATAGAATCTAGATGTCAATGCCTATTTAATGACTATCAACATGAAACTCGGAGACACTTGGATAATCTTATCTTGAATTGTAGAGAACTTTAGCATCTTCCTCTGTTACTTGCAGAAGGTTTTTTTAGTTTTCCTTCTTGCTTAATTGCTGCTTGCAACAGTAGACAAGTCAGTTATGGCCAAGAGTGTTCCAAACTATTTGGGAGTTTGTCAAGGATTAAATGATTCCCGACAACATTTTAATCCTTCTGATAACAAATGTTGGAGCGTAGGCTCGTGTGGTAAATGCCCACCTTCCTGGTGCATATTGTTCAGAATAAGTCCAGCCCAGGCAATTGCAGACTTGCAAACTGCTCGTAATAATATGTGTGTGTGTGTAGCATCAGTCTGAGAACCCCAAGGACTGCATGTAGGTATTCAACATTAAATCATCATCAGCAATCACTAACCCCAAAGTCTGCATGCAGATATTCAACATTAAATCATCATCAGCAATCGTTAATCTGGTGACATAATAACCATCCTATGGGCTATAACTAATAAGCCACAAAGTTTGCCAGTTCTTAGATTAAGAACAAATATCACCAGCATGGAATCTGGAAGCACAAAACATGACAGTCGAGAGGGTTGCCACTGAAAATGACTGAGTAATGATGTTTAGTCAATGTAAATCATACTAAACTCAATCCTTGCCATTTTATTGAAAACCTACATGTTTGTTGGGCCTCCTTGTCCTTCTTTAAGTGAACCTTCAACTAAGATCGTCGTTGTACTGTTATAAGAGAAATCTTAACTGAGATCTATCAAGAAAAAATGATGAAACACAAAATCTGGTCTTTATAGAAAAGGCTTGTAAACCTGCCTGGGACCTTGTTCTAATCTTCTATGAAAAGTTCAGGAAAAATCCCTCTCACTGTGACTAGGGAAAAAATAAATAAATAATTAACTAAGACAGACCCATCTGAAGCCAGCTCTCATATACACCTGAAGTTTGCCAAGTTCTTGCATAATAGTTAAAATGCCGGCCCTTTGTGTGCTCTGTGCATTGATCAACATATCGCATCCTCAAGCTTTACAAGTTTGAGGTGTATATGAAACCTGAATTTAGATGGGTCTGTGCTAGTGTCCATATTCAATTCACCAGAAGCACTGTCTACACTGTCTAGATTCGATGCACTATTACACGAAATATTGTTAAACACATAATATTATTATTGATAAATCAGCCCGCCCCCACTGCCTCTATGGAGCACTATAAAATGAATGCCACTATTTTATTTCTTTCAAGAAACACAGTTATGGAGCACAATAAAACGAATGCCACTATTTTATTTCTTTCAAGAAACACAGTTGGAGACTAGGAAATGAGGAAGTACCTGTCTCAATTCTGAAGATCTGTTTCTGTCATTTTCCATTACATAACTGCAGAGAAGAGAAAATCATGTTCATGTTAGATCTCTGTCACTTTTTTACCATGGCAAATTTAAAATAAAAGAAAGAAAAAATCATGATAATGTTAGATCTCTGTCACTTTTTCACCACGACAAAGTCAAAATAAAAGAAAGAAACAGAAATGCATAAGTGCTTACCCGACTGCATTGAAGAGACAGCTGTTGTCGGCGGGAATGACTCTTCTCACAACCAGTCCTTCATCCATTTTCGAATTTAAAAAAATCCCAAATGCGCAGAAGCAAGAAAATTTCAGATTGAAAATCTGAGAGACAATCCTTCCTCCACTTACCGTCTTAACCGCCTCAAGAGAGAAGATAAATGAATGTTTGTGTATGATTGAAATACTTTCTTTAAGTTACTGTCTTCAATACGTTACCCTCTCATGGCCATACTTCAATACGATACCGTGACATTTGGTGTAGATGTATTTTAATTTCATAGATTCATTCCAACCATAATTTCTGTTTCCTTCTTTTATTTTTATCTTTTTATGTTTAAAAAATCAACAACTCGTTAAAAAGTGCACTTCATTTTCTAATGCAAGTTTATTTATATAATTATAATTAATGTTGAAATTGGTTAAATTTATTAGTTTATAAGTTAAAAATATATTTATAAATAATATTATATGTAAAATTTGATGTGGGTCGCAGGTGTGGGTGGGATTAACGGGGTTCTTATTAACTCGGAAAAGAAAATAGAATGTTCTTGTGCGTGGAGTCTTGGAATCTTTTATAATAAACTTGTTGAGGCTTGTGCAGTCGTGTAAGGTCTTACGCTTGTTAATATTTTGTGTATTCAAAATATGATTGTGGTGGGGGATTCAAAGAATGTCATTAGACATGTGGTTGTGGGCACAAATCCCTTTGGAATTCAGGTTAGTATTGGTGTTTATCAAGATACGACAAGCTCTATCCCTTATTCTCAAAGCAAGTTTATGTCGTGTACTCCAAGAAAACAACCAAATTGTGAACAAATTCGTGAATAAGGTTGCATTACGAAAAGGGAGGAGCATTGTTATCAATGATAAGGTCTATGATCAACTAATTCCATGATGCAATTTGTCACCTCGAGAAATGTCAAATCGAAGGGACATTTGACTCATTACATGAAGGACAAGTTTCATGTTATAAGCCATGGGGTGAGGCGATGACTCCCATGTTGCACATCTCAAACCCATTATTGTAGTTATTATGAAATAACTTTCCTCTACTCGCATGGTCGAGGTGGGATTAAGGTCATGGCATTGGAGTTGGTTCATTGGCATCTCTGGTATTTTAGCCTATGGCTCTGATGGGCAAGCCTCAGCTTGGCTCTTGGCTATGCACATTGTTGGCTCACGGCTTGGCAAACGGTTTTCCAGATTAGTGATTCTCGGCTCATAGTTTTGGTGGCTCAACAGACTGGTTGTTCAACGGATTGGTGGCTCATGGGTAAGTGATTGCTCTTTTGCTCCTTTGCATTACAATGTATTTCAGAAATAGGAGTCGACCCTACCCTTGGCCATGTTTGTATTATGGTTTCATTTCATTCTAGAGTGGTATTATTAGATGTGAGGTTCTCTCGTTCTGGTACTAAGGTTTTGGTTCAACCTTCTGGAAATTGGTCATTTGCTCTACATTAGATATTCAATTCAAAATTCTCTTTCAATTTGGAAGTGTGTGGGGGGGGGAGGGGGGGGGTTGTTATCATTACAGTCACCCTCTACAAAGACAAAGGCAGGGGATCTTGGTTCAAGCTTGGTGCTCTCTCTTTCCATCTCCTTGAGCGCAATTCTAATAACATTATGTTTTCTCGTGCTCTCATGGATCTGAGGGAGGATTTTTAGAAAACAATTTGAAGGTGGGAAAGCAAAATTGAAGGCAATAGTGCTTCAATTTATTTACTTTTCAAGAAAATTCAAGAGCAGGAGACAAACACATCARCTCAACTAGAAATTGTCATGGGGATTTTGGTTAAGCAGAAGAGACATGTCAGTAAATTAGAAGTAGAGTGTGATGCTCTTCGCAATTTTATTTTCAAATTGACTCAAGGGAAGCAAGTTGACCCCTATATTCTGAAGGAGATTTTGGTTGCTAAGCAGTTCAGGGACACCTCAATTCATCAACTCCCATACTTGAATGTGCAGGTGCAGGACAATGGCAACAACGCAGTAGACAATGTTGGCAATAATCATGTCTCTAGTTAATTCTCTACGTTTTTCAGGATTGTAGGGCTTTTYGGGTCTTTTTGTAGAATTTACACAGTTAAGTACTTCTTTGAAATTTAGTATGTAAAGCCATTTCTATTGGACATATACTAGCTAAACTCAAGCTGTGTTTTGATCTGTAACTATAGACTATCAAACTTTCTTATGTATCTCRGCTGCAAGCATTTGCTGCAACATTTTTCTTAATATAAAAATCTACCAGTTCTTGTTAAAAAAAAATATTATATATAAAATCTGTCCAAATTGTAGGAAAGAAGATGAATTGGTAGAGACTAGGGTAATGATAAGTGTTTTTGTAGGTCTACCCTCTTTAAAAACTAAGGAATCCTTGATGGTTAGGTATGAGGATCTCCTAGATTTTTCATAATAATTTGGTAGAAGGTTATGTTTTTTCCAAGGACCCTAATTCCATTCCTAGCCTAGGTGATATCCAAGGTTATAATGTTGACAAAGCAATAAGCTGACACCTACAAAGCCTTTGCAAAGTGGATAGACAGGTAGAGGATGGGTCAATTACAAGAGTCAATTAAAGCAATAAGCACATAAAATACCTAGGGTCATCCAATAAGGTACACAATCTATATCCCAAGAGGCATGGAGTTAAGGAATGGGTTGGCACACCTTGATCACATTTAAGTCTCACTCAATCACAATAGGGTGTTGAAATAGTTTGAAGTTATCTATTCTAGGAAGACTCTACCTTTGTCAATTCTTTTAATCAATTCGAATCTCGGCAAGAAGGGAAGCAACCTTGTGATGTATACCAGTTAGACAACCAAGGTGATTTGGGATCCCCTGGCCATCCATCTAGTTTGGAAAAAGGCCAAGATCTAGGTAGAAAAAAAAGGGGAAACCCTACAATGAATCAGGGGCCCTAATGGAAGAAGTGTATAAAAAAGGAAGCCAAGAATAACCCTTCTTCTTGGCAAAGATGTTCATATGAACCCAGCGGTGGACATGGCTAATCGAGCTCTCACCGTGAGGTTTTTCGATTGTCATATCTCTAAAGCCAACTTGAGGTTATGGATGAAGGAAACACGGGTGCCATAGACTAGTTATGTGCTTTAGTTTCACTTATTGGCAAGAGAGTGATTGTCATTTATCTTATGAACCAACAAAGATTTTGATGGGGTGCTCAACGGGCACTAGTGGTGGGATAACACACTTATGACACTATGTCATTAGAGCCCATGCTTCAACTCAATGATTGATAATTCCTACGTGCAGCTGGTATGGGTCAAATTACCTAGACTTCCCTTGGAATTTGGGTTGGAAGTTGTTTCTATGAAAATAGGCAACTCCATTGGCACTTTCTTTGATGTAGATGAAAACTACAAATCCTCAAATCATGGGAAGGTTTCCCCTCCTAATATGGGGCTAGGGAAGGATAATGACATTAACCTCATCCCAAGAAGGCTTGAGGGAGACTATAAGCAAGCACATGACCACCTTTCTTATCAAAATGGTAAGGAAAACATAGACATGAGTTTAGGTTGGTCATTGTTCGTCTTTGGAAAAAGCCCAAAATCTTTTAATTTTCCTAGGTGCCCTCTTTGATCTTAGGGAATCAACCATGGCTCTCTTAGAAGATGGAATAGAGGGAGGGATAGGCTAGAATGGTATTAGGGAGAATCACCCCCCATTGAGAGGAAGGAAACCTCACATCATAATAGCTCAAAAAAAAGTAAGGATATAAATTATGCAAGGGAAGCAGAAAACCTTAGATAAAGCCAATAGAGACAATCATGCCCTTGAAAAAGGTGGATCATGATAATAATGTCTTTCAATATGAGGATCTTGGCTATCCCTACAAAAAAAACAACCCTGAAAAGACTCTTGGAACTTCACAAACAAGGATTCAACCTCATTCAAGAACAATGGGAGAAATAATTGAGATGCAGAAAGATTTGAAAAAAATTATGAAGGACTGGGAATTCAAAGGGGTAGACTTAGTGGGTAGATCTAGGGGGTTGATAACTGGATGGAGAAAGGGGCTATTTAGGCTAACTTCTCAAACATTTTACTTGACTATCAAAGCAAATATATTCTCACTAGAAATGGGAGAATCATACTATTTTATCAACATATACGGACCTTATGGATGTAGGGTCGAATTTTGGGAAAGATTGCTTACTTAGGAGCAGTTTAAGAAGGAAAACTTAATTCTCAGAGGGGAATTAAACTTCATGACTAATAGAGGGGAAATCTGAATTAGATATGCAAAATAAGATCCATTAGTTGATTTGTTTCCTCCACAAGTTGGAGGAAATCAATTTGGTGGATGTGGCTCCATGCAAGCTAGTGCCTACTTGGAGGAATTTAAGGATAGTTGAGGCAAGGATAGCCAAGAGACTAGAAAGGTTTATACTCTCTCACTCCCTTATCATAATACAAGTCAAAATAAGAACTTAGGTTTTTTAGGAATTGAATTTGATCATCACCAAGTTCTTCTTCATATAACAGAAGAGGTAAAGAAACCATCGATGCCTTAGTTCAACCCATGTTTGTTGCAAGAATAAGACTTTGTCAATCTAGTAAAATATAGATGGAAACATTTTGATGATATTGAAAGTAAATTGACAAGCATTCAATTTGCCACCAATCAGAAGGAGAGGAGATCAAGAAAGCCACAATACCATGGGCCTATGCTAAAACATCCAAGGATTAACGAGATATGTTAGAAATTGAAGGCATTATTTCGAACTTACACCAATGAGGATCTTGTGGGAGGTATAGTTGAGGAGGCAAGAGAAAAATTAAAAATGTTGGAACTACAGAGGAAGAAACCACTAGCAAAAAAAAAAACGAGTAGTTTGGTTGGCTCAAGGAGACAAGAACACAATTTTTTTCCATAATTTTGTAAATCATGTCAGAACAACAATATTATATGGGAGATGGCCACTTCAAAAACATATACAAAGAACCTAACATTGTAAATATATGAATATGAATATTTCCACAGTTAGTTGCAATAATAGCAAAAACATTCAGTGAAAACATTTGGATGTTTTCAACTATAACATTTGGATGTTTTCAACTATAACATAGTTTATATCAAAAAAAAAAATCACTATTACTGTAAATATAGCAAATGTGGTTAGAATGACCTCTTTTTTCCAAGCTTTGTGAGAGATGAGGACATGAGAGGCTAATGGAGCTAGTAACTAAGGAGGAACTTCAAATGATTTTACACAACTTCCTAAAGGACAAAAGTGTCAAGCCATATGGGTGGACAATATAATTATTTATGGGCTTCTATGAACTAATTGAAGATGACTTACTAAGGGTTATAGAAGAATCTAGAATCTTAGGAAGGATATTGGTAGCCTTCAATTCTACAGTTTTAGCTCTCATCCCCAAAAGAGACAAACTTGAACTATTTGACGAGTACATGCCAATATAATTATGCAACTCCACCTATAAGATCATAGATAAAACTATTGCATTAAGGGTCAAAAACTTGCTTGAAAAATCCACATCTCTTGAACATTTTGGGTTCTTGCAAGGAAGCCAAATGCACAATACAATTGGAGTAGCTAAAGAAGGTATGCACACAATTAAGACTAAAAAACACCCAGATGTGTTAATAAAGTTGGATCTCTTAAAGGCACATCACTGGGAAAATTGTTATAAATAAGATCAATGATTATTCGTATTGGGTGATCCAGAATGGATCACTGTGTAATTTGTCATCTATTTTGGTAATTTCTGGGTGGAAAAAAATTGGAGCTATTGACTTGTAGGGCCATTTTAGGGACAAGTCCTGCTTTGGAGATTTTGTGTCCAAAAATTTTTGAATCATATTTGAGGCTTTAAACAACTATTTTTGGGGTCAAAACATTGTGAGCATAACTTGCAGCCTCTCAATGTTATTTGTAGTTCGAGAGCTTTCCAACGGCATGAAAATCACCTCAATTGGAGTTCACATGAGGAAGTTATGCCTCTCGCAAGTTAACCTATCTTATTGACCACCATGGTACCACATGGATACCACATCATCTTCCATTGCTCACACATGTGGAATTAGTCACATGCAGACTTTCAAGATTATTCTAGAGAGTCCAAAACCCTAGCAATAATTGGGAGATGAGGCATGCAAAAACTCTAACCCTAATCCTACACGACTATCAGGCCATGTTAAATATTAAGCCACTATGAAAGGTAGGGGTTCCATTCTTATTTTATTGAGTATTATTCCATAAGAGAGCATGGCATTGAGAGTGGGATATTGAGGGAGATCAAAGGAATATGGATATCTTGTAGCAACCATATCAGATATATTGTCCATGGCATCTCCATAATGAGTGTTGGTTTATTTGTACTTGCATTTCATAATTGAGAAGAAAAGAGCAAAGTATAGGCCTCACCTTTTAGATGAGTTTTTTTTTTTTGTATTGGGCTTTCTCGGGGTACATCTTGTGTTCATTACATGGATGCTCTGTCATTGCTTGTCTCTTTCATTTCAATTTTCAACTTATTTCAATAATTTATATGTTAAAGTTAGAAATTTTAAGTTTGTAATCTTCAGTGGAATATTGCATAGTAAAAATATTGTAGAACATTATAAGATCTACCAAGATGAATTGTTCCAATTTAATATTCATTGTAGTTTACATATCATATTGGTAATATAGCAGTTTTACTTTGGGGTTTTATGGGAAGTTGTAGAATCCAAGAATTAGTGTGAAGTATAAAAACCGTAGCCATGATGGACGAGTACAGTAACACCCTAGCACAAGATGAGTCAAGAGAGAAAATTTCAAAACTAGAAGCACAAGTCATTGACACCTCTTGCAACACGACCATACTCATGGTAGCTCTAGAGAAAAATTATAGACCTTTCGTGAAGTGTGGAAGCTCTAATTGAAAAGATAAATTGGACAAGAAATATGGAGATAATGAAGACCTAGAAAAAGGAATTGAAAAAAGAAATAGAGAAAGAGAGACCAAGTTCTAGTGCCATCACTTCTTCTCAATCTTTGTTTAAAGTGGACATCAAACCATACCAAGGTGAGATTGATGCTATTAAATTGAATCAATGGTTACAACAATTAAAATTTTATTTCAATGTTCATAATATACTAGATGAACAACATATGTCATTTGCTTGACTAAACTTAAAGGGCCATGCCCAAGCTTGGTGGGAAATTCACACAAAGATGCTTAGGTTGGAGGGTGACCCCTTGATAACTAAGTGAGAGGTGTTTAAAACCCTCATTAAGTCCTAGTTATACCCTACTGTGTATGAAGAGGACCAATGGATCCATTGGAATTACTGCTAACATAAGCAGGGGCAGGTTGTGCAAGAGTACACCGACGAGTTCATAAAGATGGCCATTGTGTTGGGTATATCTCCCAAGAACCTAGATATACTCCTCAAGTATTTGGGTGGTATACACAATCATTTTTGAAGATAAGTGGTGCTCTTTAAACCTAATACAATTGATGAGGCCTTTATGCAAACACAATATCTAGAGAACAAGGGTAAGAACAAAGGACAACCAAGTGGTTCCAAGCAGAAAGACCACCAAGATGCTTCCAAGAAGGGTGAGAATAATTGGAAAGGAAAGGAAAAGAAGACCACAACCATTGCACATCAATGCAAGGATCCAAACAACCACTATAACCATTGTAATATCAAAAGTCACACCAAATATAAGAGTTGGAAGCTACATCCAAAGTTAAATCCAAAGAACCACAAGAAGGATTCCAAGAAAAAGAGCATGCTAGCCATGGATTCAAGCAACTAGATAGAGAGCAGCTCAAATGTAGATGAAAATATTTTCTACACCACAATGCAAAGGGAGGTGGATCTAAGTAGCCTCCATCCCAAGGAAGAGAAGGGGATGACTAAACTCTTCCATATTAAAACCCAAGTCAACAATACAAAGGAGGATGTTTTATTTGATTTCAATTCACAAGCCAACCTCATAACAGAAGATCTAGTTAGAAAACTTGGATTAGAAGTTCATGACCTTCCTTGCCCATATCCATTGGGATAGGTAAATAAGAATGTAAACCTCGAGGCCATGAAGCAATGTAAGATCAAATTTGTTATAAGTCCAAATTGTATTGATGAAGTGGAGGTAAACGTAGTACCACTTGATGTGTGTGGTGTAGTGTTTGGAAGCCCTTACATGTATTTGAGGGATGCAATATTCACGAGGAGAGAAAACCATTACCACATAATCAAGGATGGGAAGTCCTTCTTCATTCACACAAACGTAAATCTAAGATCTCTTTGGTAACTACTAACCACTTCAAGAAATTTATTAATTATGACAAGAAGTATGTATTACTTTTCTTAGGAGATAATCAACTAGGAAATGAATCAGTAAAAGTAAAGGCATCCCTAGAGGGATGTACTAAAAATAAAAAAACAACAATTGTAGGAGATTTTACAAGCATACAAAAAAGTGTTTGATAATCCTGAAGGGTTACCACCTAAGAGGGAAGTGGAGCATGAGATACAAGTATTGCCCGACTCTTGATTGTCAAACATTGGGTTGTACATATAATCGATCCTAGAAGCAGGTGAAGTAAATAAATAGTTGCAATAGTTATTTGAGTAGGGAGTGATTCAACCAAGCACTTCACCTCATAGGTTTCTTATCATCATAGTACCCGAGATGATCTGAAATGAATCCAGAACAACAAATGGGTGTGAGATTCAGTAATTGAGAAGTAATGAAGGTCAATAAACTTTATAAGAAAACGTAAATTTAAATGTCTAATAAGACAAAAATGAGAATGTGAGAGGAAAATTACATGTAACTAAAACTTGTATATGAGAGAAGGATAAGGTATGGAAAACGAAGGATCAGATCTGTTGGCCTTCCCCTTACCCCCCAACTCTCCCTATTTCTTCCCTCACTCTCATTTGCAAAGGGTCATTTGGCGGAGAGAGGAAGAGGCATCGAAGCCATGAATGTAGTGTAAAGAGAGATTACCACAATGAAAATACTGAGCCCCATTCAAAGCTAGTTTTTCCCGTTTGGGTTTCTAGTGCAAAACTTCTTAAATTCATTAGTGACTGGTTGTGTTTGATTTCATTACGTTGATCATTAATTTGTTTCCTGCTTCAATTTTGAGATGAGATGTGGATTCCCATGTGTTTTAAATTATTGAGGGTAATTGAAATC
>ML799291.1:167351-182743 GCA_009831015.1 Picea engelmannii
TGTTCTGTCATTTTTCTTTTCTTACTCCATTGAGGGTTTCTTGGGTGTGTGAGAGCGATTGTATTCAAGAGAGACAAGCTAGAGACCCAACTTGCTATACTTGGACCTCGTCGGGGACATGCACTGAAAAAACGATAAAGAGTAGCCTCCTCTAATACCACTGATCCAAATTAACGAAATGAGATCGAAGATATTATAAATAAATGCACAGAGATATCAAATATATTCAATAATATAACATAAATGTATCAGAGATGCAACCATAAACACAGATATACAGTAATACATGATTTCTATTAATGAAAGAAATGTACAGAGACTGTAAAAATACAGAGTGAAAGACTCACTAGAATGGTGGTAACTTATCTCTGAGAAGAGATGTGACGGCTACTCGCATTCGCAAGAAGATGATTACAATGAGGCTCTGAATGTCTTTTTACAATAAACAGGAATGCCAAAAACCCTAGACATCCAAAAACCTAACTCTAGGAGATGAAGCATCAAAAGTCGTGTGGGCCTCGTTTGGGTAAGTTAGTACATCAACTTCCCGGGGTCGTAACTTTTGCATACGATATTCATTTTAGGTGTATGATAGCTCATTAGAAAGGTATTGTCGAGAAGATTGATTTTGGGGGCTCAATCATGCCTTTGGATATCATTGAGAACCTTGATCTCGAGAATCCTTCATTTAGGCTCTCAAAATGTCCCCGGAAGTTAAAACCTGCTAAAAATAGTAAATTGTCAAAATTGCCAGAAAACTGTTTTGAGCCAGTCGAAAAAGGTGGGTGGCCACCGATATCCACTTGGATCACTCTTAAAGATATATAGTTTAGGAAATTGATAGCAATATGCTATCGCAAACACCAAATAAGAAGCCACCAATAATTTCTTATCTTTTTTGTACTCTGACAATTTGGAAGAGATTTCAATGGAAATATGTTTTCCCCAATCGAAAATGGCTTGCTCTTTTACAGTAAAATATAAGACATAAAGAATCACACGGGAAATGTTGGCGGTACTTTCTCGGCATGTCACCCTGGTGAATAGCCAAGCAATTTCCCGAAAGGTTTTTTTGAATGATTCGACCTGCAATCTGGTAATGTCTTTGGGGATATCCACGATATTCTCCAAGAACTCAGGTAAGAGGTCTAGGTCGTTGTCATGTTTTTTCAAGAAATCCCTACAATCGTCTCCTTTGAAAGTAAGTGTTGGTCCAAGGAGTTTCAACATCTTATGGAACACTTGAGGTGAAAGAGAGATGGGAGAATGGTGTTGAATTTGAATAATCTGTTGACTTGGTGTATATTTCTCAACGCACCATGCAACCAATTGATTGCAGTCAAGAACCTTAGGGACACACCCTTCACGAGCAATTCTGGACGTCCAGATCATTTCCTTCTGAGCAGAACGGGATGAATAATAAGAATACACTCTAGACAACTCTAGACAATTGAAAGTTATGATCCTCACGCCCAAAAATATTCAAAATATCGTTGCAAAAATGTTGTCGAGTTGTTGCAGCCATAAGTTTACGAGAGTGTTCCTTTAATCTAGATAATATTTGCAATGGGAGCTTGAGAGAGATAACAATAATATAATCTTCGTCAAATCGTGCTTTAATGCGGTTTTAATGTGAAATATCCTCGAGCCCTTCACTTATTAATGACGATATTTACAGAACCTAGATGATTAGTTAGTAGCATTAAACCATTCTTAAATGTGCATTGGGAAAAGCACGGGGATGGTGGGGTCGGACGAGAGTGATTAGGATTTGGGAATTTTTGTGAACCCGCAAACTCGTGGTTGCGAAAAGTCGAAAATAGGATAAGTGTTGTAATGTGGTCGATTGGACTCAATATAGGAGAAATGAGATACTTAGGAGCTTGGTTAGTCCGATGATCATGATGTAGATCACATATTTTTAGGTGCAAAATGGATATTACGGAACTTGGAATATGAAAGGTTGAACCCGCGAACCCGCGAATGCAGAAATGGTTAAGTATGGAATAACACGGTGGTCGGTCAGACTCACTCTATGGGAATATGGATGAAGGTGAGAACCCATGAGTCCACCAACCCGTGAACCTGCCGCTTTGAAAAACGACTAAGTATAGTAACTAGAAAGGGAAAAATAGAGGGGAGAAACGAAAAAAGGGGAATTCGGGCAAGTATAGAAGATGGAAAAGAAAAGGAAAAATAAGAATTTGGGAAAATGGAAAGGGGAGGGAAACTTGGAAACGAAAAATGTTCTCAACAACTGGCTCCAACTGTGGGATGATAACCCCCTGTGGGTTGTCAATAATCTAGAATATTTATGACCAGGTGCTTCCATCCATTGGGCTATGAAGTCAAAGTGAGACTATACAAGCTGAAAAATAAAATTATGTACAATGAGAATGAGAAAGTCTTAGGTGAAGAAACCTTTCAAATGTTTCTTGTTGATAGGAAACATTAATATTTTTCCCTTCATGTCTTGAAGCATATAGGAATTAAAAACCAGGATCTTTTCAACAACGTATGGTCAAATCAAGAGCGTTTCAAACTTTGTATGCATCGATGGTTTCTTCTCGGCCTTGTTCCAAAGTAACACTAGTTCTCCCTTCTGAAAATTCTTTGTAGTTTCACTTTGATAAAAATATATTTTGATACTTTGTTGTCTGTGAGAAGTTCGATTTAGGGATTTTCTTCGTTCTTCTTCAAACTTCAACAACTAGTTGATCCTCCTTTGGATAGGTGAAATGTCTTATGTATCTTCTGTATTAACCATGAAAGTCAATGAATTGAGATTGAGGCTAATTGGAATTTTAGCTTCTTTCCCGTAAACCAATGTATATGGGGACATCCCAGTGTTGTCCTTTGGATTCATTTTGCTTGCCCACAACACATCAGTCAACTTCAGATTCCAATTCCTTTTGTTCTTGTCAATAGTTTTCCTTAGTATCTGAACACGTGTTTTATTTGTGGATTCTACAAGACCATTTCCCTGTGGATAATAATTCAACGATTGACCCATGATAATTCCATATTCTCCACAAAACTCTGTAAACTTCAACTCGATGAAAATTGAACCATTATCAGTGATAAATTTATCTGGGACACCGAATCTTGACATAATATTATCTTTGAGGAACTTAATTAACTCATCAGAATCGGTTTTCTTTAACACCACTACTTCTGGCTATTTCGTGAAATAATCTGTAGCGGTGAGGATGTACATATGTCCCTTGCTTGACTTCAGAGTAATAGGCCCGACAACATCAAGTCCCAATTGGGAGAATGGTTGTTCTACAATTATGGGTTGTAAAGGCATCTTATATCTCTTCATTTTTCCTGAAAATTGTTGGCATGATACACACTTCCTTATCGTGGCATATGAGTCTTTGAAAATTGATGGCCAATATAACCCAACTCTTATTATCTTATGGGTGGTGGTGGTAAGTGCAAAGTGTCCACCGCATATTCCTTCGTGGAATTATCTCATTAGTTCTTGAGCTTGGTTTTCATCAACGCATCTTAGCAGTATACCATCATAATTTCTCCTAAACAATATATCAACAATCAACACATATTGATTTCCCTTCATCTTCAATGTTCTTCGCTCCTTAGAATTCATGGTGACAGGAAATTACCGGGACCTCAAGTAGAATACAATATCTCTGTACCATTTTGAATCAGCCAATGGTTCTCCTACTTAAATTGAAATCATTTCATCCACATAATCACTATTCACGATGAGATTGCATAAACCTTATGCTTTTACAGCCTTTAAAGCTTTAATTTCAATATCTTATTCTTGTATCTTTGCCAGCCAGTTAGCCCATTTTCCTTCTCTCAATTGTGATGAGGGAACATAAGAAATGACATGAGAATTTAGTATGTACGTTCGGAAGTGCGCCACCACTTTCACAAGGGCCAAGGCTTGTTTTTCTAGTTTTGAATACCTCAATTCATAGTCACGAAGGGTTTTGCTCATGAAATTGATTGGGAGTTCTTCACCTTTGGTATTCTTCTGAGTAAGAACATATGCAACAATTGTTTTTTGTAGTGAACGAATAGATGATGAAATCCCTTTAAAAATATGGAATAATGAGGACTAGAGCTGTGGTGATTGCTCCTTTTATATTATTGAAAGCTTCTTGAGTATCTGATGTCCATTCAAACCTCTGATCCTTCTTCAACAACAAATTGATCAGCTTCACAATACTTGCATAGTCAAGAACAAACCTTCGCACAAAATTGATCTTGCCGAAAAACGATTGAACTCCTTTCCTGGATGTCAGGGGGTTGAGCTCTTTTATTACTTTAACTCTTTCTAGATCTATATAAACCCCTTCCTTGCACATAATATGACCCAATATATTGCCTTGAGTTACAACAAATAAGCATTTCTTTGGATTTAGAGAGACACCATATAATCTACATCTTTCAAAAACTTTTCTAAAATGATGGATATGATCACCCCTTTTTTTTGAATGCACTGTCAAGTCATCTTGATAGTCTGCCATAAATTTTCATATCAACCCACTAAATGCATGATCCATGGCCCTCTGGAATGTGGCTCCAACATTTTTCAAACCAAAGGGCGTTCTAGCATATGCATAGTCTCCCAAGGTGTCATGAATGTCGTCTTAGCTCTGTCTTCCTCATCAACCAAAACTTGGTTATATCTAGAAAAACCATCCAACATGGACATGCATGTTGATCCAGTGAATTGTTGGAGAACGAACTCCATATTAGGTAAAGGAAAGTTATCCTTTATGCTTGCTTTGTTAAGATCTCTGAAGTCGACACACATTTGGATTTCCCCAGTCTTTTTTCTTACAATCATAGAATTTGAAGGCTAGTTAGATTGTCTAATGGGATAAATTATTCCGGCCTTGTTTAATTTATTCAATTCAATCTTTACCAGAGGTTTTAGTTTGGGGTTCATCATCCTTATTTTTTTCTTTACAGGCTTTGCTTCTTCCCTCAAAGGAATGATGTGCTGGAATATCGTTTAATCTTAAGCTTTCAAATCATCATAGGTCCATGCAAACACATCAATGTACTCTTTTAACAATGCAACATATTGGTCAACTTCTTCAATTGTACAATCAATTCCCAAGTTGACATATTTCGGGGAACTATCAGTTCCAATATTGACCTTTCTTGTTTCTTGTAATTTTTGAATTGAAACTTCTTCCAGGAGATTCTTAGCATGATCATATTCGTAAACAAAGACTCATATTGTATACAATCTTTAGGGACAACATGCATATGATCATCTTCATTATTATCGTCATTCAAAAACATTTCTAGTTGTTCATCATTCTCAAACACTTGTAAATATTCAATGTTATCGGGCACATAAGGTCGAAATGCTCTTTCTACTTGAAAATATGTTTTTCTTTGTATATCTTCCGGGTTTGACAATGAGGTCGCCAAGGCTAATGAATCTGCCTTATGATTCTTGTCCCTTGGAATGAAATAAATGTTGAAGGAAATGAAAGATCCCATCAATTCATTAACTCTTTTTAAATATAACCTAAGTCTTTCCTTCTTGATTTTATACCTCTGGGTGACTTGATTAATCACCAACTCGAAGTTGCTAGTCACAATTAGATGTTCTATTTTCATTTCTTGTGCAAGGATCATCCCCCGAATCAAGGCTTCGTATTTTGACTCATTACTAGTACATGAAAATTCCAGTCTAATAGCATGTGGATGCACAATTTTATTTGGAATTATAAGAACAATTCCAACTTTGCTCCCAGAGTTTGAACAAGCTCCATTAAATGACATCCTCCAATAGCCTTCAAACAGGCATTCTTGATTCTCCGTGTCTTGAACTTTCTCTAGGATTTCAGTATGTTCCATGTCTAGGATGGCATAGTTTCCAATCCCAACATCTATATAATATTCCATCAATTCATTGTCCTTCTTATTGAAAGAGAAGGGTTTTTTGGGTTCATGGGGAACCTTAATCATTGATCCTTCTTTGCCTGGAAACATCATGCAACTTCCATCGTTCATGATATATCCCTCGATCATGGACGTCCAATCTCTTCCCAGCACAACTCCATCTGCCAGAGGAATGTCTACCACATTAATATTAAATACTGTAATGATATGGGGGGTTGTCGTGATCACAACATAAAAGTCCTTGATTTCTCCATAAGTTGGCATTTTTCTAGAATCAATTGCATATATAATTTCACCAGTTTCGTAATACTTGGTGAAACTCATACCCAATGCCTCCATGACTGCCAGTGGCATGATATTATTTGTCGCGCCTGTGTCAACTAAACAATTATGTAGTGCAACATCATGATTTTCAATTGAAATGTGAAAGGGAGGAATTTTTCCTCTCAACTTCGTAGTTGATTGGTTCTAGCTTTGTTTTGGACTGATAACAACAACTTCTACTCTTTTCGATGGATCATCCAACAATTTCAAAATGTTTTCCCTTTGTTGGGGAATCTTCACCACTTCTGTAAAGGGCAGAGTTATCCTTAATTTAATTAAGTCCTCTACGACCTAACATGTCATATGAGTGGAGTTTGACGTCAGGTGTTGCCTTTTACTTCTAACAATATCCGTCACTTTCTCATTTGTTTTTGGTTTTCTTTTTCAAAGTCATTCTTATTCTTGGATCTATTTACAAATCTTCTTGTCTGGGCGAAATTTTCTTGCGAGTTAGGGTCATTGTCGCCTTCTTCAAATATATACATGGACGTCTCACATCCGCCCATCTTCACTGTTTCAGAACTTTCATCAGGTGAGTAATAATTTTCTTTCTCAAATACTTGCTCATCATACAAATCATCCATAACAACTGCAATTGGAGTAGGCTGCCTGGGAACCCTTGGTGTTTGCGAATTATCCATGTTTTCAAATCTCACTCTATTTTCTTGGGGAGTATTCCTTCTTTGCTTTGGGACTGAAATTCTTGGATTTGCCACATAATTATCTCCCCTTCTTATTCTGGTTATCTCGTTCTGTATTTGCTTGATAGTTATATTCATTTGTGCAATTTCAATTCTTTGCTTAGTTTCTTGTGCCGCCACATGGTCTACCTTTACATTTGGTATGGTTCCCTTGAAAAATCCTCCTACTATTGTTTGGTTTTGATATGGTCATGGCTTGAATTCTTCGTTCTTTCTTGAACTGGAGGCTCCTTGATTATCAATATTTAATCCTCTCAGTGGTCCTTGTACTTTTCCGAGTACAATGTTGGGGTCAACACCTCTTTTAATCATAATTTCTTCCATCTTAGTGGATTTAGTCATTGCCTCCTCCAAGGTATCCATTTGGGATGTTATGATAGCATATTTCACATTATTCGGCATTGCATTCTTATAACAACCGAGAATTTTACTGGGTCATTCGGTCTTTTATCTTCTAGAATCTCACTCAAGATTTTATTAAACCTGTGATTAAAATCTTGTATCCTTTCATTCTTCCTCAAACCAATATGGGTAAAATCGATGAGAAGCGTATGATAAGCAATTGGAAGGGTGAACATAGTCAGGAACATGGCTTCGAGGTCATTAAATGAGTGAATCGATCTTCTTGGCAATGTTGTATACCATTCATATGCTCTTACTGATAAGGTTTGCAGAAACAACCTTACCATGACATCGTCATACTCAACAAGGTGAAAATCACAAACATCAAGAAGTAAGTGCAGATGCCTCTTTGCATCGATTTTTCCGTCTCTAGAAGATTCCTTTAGGGTGCCCTTAGGGAGAACATGGAGATCATGTTGCTCACCTAGAAGATTCAAAGGAGAATCTCTTATTCTTCGYCTATTTTCAAACCTTAATTTTTCTTGATTTCTTGTAGCATCTCTTGCACCTCCTTGTCTCTCCTTATGATGTTTGTCTTGGGGTTGTTCATTTCTTTCTGCCATATCCAAAGARAATTCAGGAATATGTTTTTCACTTCTAAGAATAAAGAGTTGCATGCTTTTACTTCTAGTAATGGGTCCCTTGTATTCATCCAACTTCAATCCCGACCTTGTTCTTGTGCTGCTCTAGMTAACCATTAGTTTCTTTGGTCTTGTTGCTCGTCTCTCCTCTATCTCCGAAGGATTTCTSTTYCTTCTTCTTGGACTAAGATTTGCCAGGACCTTTCTAACTCTTCTCGGGTCTCGACTGTTGTTATTTCCAGATTGTATAAATGATGTAAGATGCTTCGTTGATTGTTCAATCCAATTTCTAAGCGGGGTTGATCAACATGGGGGWAAGTCATATATTTTTCAAAAATGCTAGACCATGTTCCAAAATTTAGGTCATTCACTAGTATGGTCGCCAAAAATGTTGACGCTTGAATCCGTTAGGACCGAAATGACAACCTCACAAGGATATAAATCCCCCTGTGTTTTTAGAGAGGTTGTACTCCTCTTTAGATTTTTTTGGGAAATCTAAGTATTCAAAATGTGGGACTTTGCAAAAGTCTGTCATAGTAATTCAAAGAAAATAAAAATATTGCAAGAAAAATAAAAGGAAAATTGTTTTCTTTTCTTTTTAAAAGAAAGTTCCTGAGAAAGGACCAAGAACCGAACACATTCACACATTTAAAGTGTTAGCGTCAGAAGTCACTCCTAGATTGCTTGCAGGAGCAGAGACCAACGCCCATCAGTTTTATGTCACGATAGTTTTTAAAAGGTGATCAAATGGGTAGAGACTCGAGGAGATATCACTCAAACTCAGGGACTGGGTCTGGTATGTAAGGAACAAAGGAGGTCTTGATCTAACTTCAGTCAGTGAGTCGATTAAAAGATGAGCAGGTGGAATACTTGGGAGAGGAGTGAGAAAACTACCTCAGGCAATAGGCCTTTCAGCAGTTTGTAGAGGAAAAACTCTGAAGGCAAGATCCTCTTGGTTCAGGGCTTCGAGAAACTGAAAAGAAGACTTGACTGGATCCTCCAATTCCAAGTTGTTCAGTGCTAAGAAAATCACAGGAACCGATTAAAACAATGCAACTGTTACAGTGATCCAACCTACATCATCCTATAACAGTTACAACTCAATTGGATCCTCCAATTCCGAGCTGCTCTAACACAGTGTGAACAAAGGCGTGAAAGAAACTGACATTCATAAGGCAAGAAGTCTCAAGAGTCCATGCATAACCAGAATAACAGTGCTTCATTAAAGTTTTACAACCGGGAGCCTTGCTCAACCATCGATCATTACAAATTACAAAAACTGAGTCTATATACTCAGGAAAATTCGCCTAACAGAGGCGTGCTCAGTCATCCAAGGCGTGGTGTCCCTTCAGTCAAACTCGTACTGATATTCTTCTTCAGGCGCCACCTTAACTGTGCATGGCTCCTGCAAGGGGAGTAGCTGAGCCATTAAGTTCCGAGTTAGCGTGTGCAGACTTCTCTGGCTAGTCGAGGACCTTGGCATGGCTTCTTTGGAAAAATTGATACACAGGACCCTCTCGGGAAGACAACTTGCCAGATCCTCCATACCTTACACTTAATGAGTGAGGAGAGGTTTCAACCACCCCTTCTCACCTTCATTTAATCCAAGCGAGAAACAGGATTGAGATCGGATCTGATGGCACCTGGAGATCGCGATGATCCCCTCTATGACTGAACTTGATGCCTTTAGCCCCTCTTGCACAACTCTTTTATTTTCCAAGTGACCACGGGCTGTGACCCTGTGTTTATTCTCAAAAAAGCTTTCGGCGTTCGTGGATAGGAAGGGGCGGATCCTTGATCCTCACAGTCGCAATGAGCGAAATGCCGAGATGGCTTAATTTGGTGCCACGCGTCCCTCTCAGATCTGACGATCCTGAACTCACTCGACGATATTGTGGGCCCAGGTCCTGGACGCTCCTGGCACTTCGCGCTTCGGGGATATGAAGGAGCTGCTCCTTGTGCGTCGGAGTCACGATGGGCGAAAAGGTGAGGGGTTTAATCGCGCACCATGTGTTCCTTTTGGATGGACGGCTGAGACTGCTCCGTGATACTGCGGGCCCAACTTTGGGTGCTTTCGGCGCTTTCGAGGTTCGGGGTTTCGAGATGTAGAATGACATGGAACCTTCACCCTTCGAACTCCCGAATGCTGAAATGCCATCGCGATTAGATCTTGCGCCACACGTCCTTTGGGTGGACGACTGCTATCCTTTCCTGCATGCAATATAGGCACTATCCATCGCGTTGATCTCAGCGCAACTCTGCTAATTGTGATTTCCTGCCGACCATCAATCTGCTCCTATGGATGAATCTGGATCGTCGATGATATAATTTTGCCTGCTTACTTGCTTGGAAGCCTGAAACGGGATTTTTCCATGCTGCGCTTGGGCGCTTCTCGCGCAACTTGCAGACCTGAATACTCTTGTGCCCAGGACAAGAATTGTTACTAACATAAAGCAAATATGCAAAATTTTCTCACATCCATCATAGTTTGACTAAAGATTTTTTATCACATAAAAATAAAAAGAAGATGGTCTGCATGCATAAGAGAACTTTAACGGAGTGAACATGGGCAACTCAAAAAAGATAATGATAGATCAACCTCAAATAATGTTCCCAAAGTAGCTCTCTTGAAATTTCTAAAAAATATACAGTCTTTTACATATTCTTTTAAATTTAAAATGTGTTTGTATTAAAGATTGGGATTGGGCCTCTCAGAGACCATAAAGCAAATATACACAAGAATTAAGCTTGTAGAAGGAAGATGGTGGGCAATGAAAGAACTTCAAGACCTGGTAAGGAGAAAATATGAGTTATCAGTCTTCGGTTAAACCTTTCTAGTAAAAAAGGTGGAATAACTTGATGAAGTACTTGATAAAGAAAAGAAGGATGTGATCAACATAGACTTACTATGATGCTCTCTCTTATATTCATTTGCTTGTTGGTGTCCTTGTATTGTCTTCATTAACGGTTATAGGAATCGTCTCAACTGTTTCTTTCCCCTCGGTGGTCAATTTGTCGATAGCTTTCTTAAACCATTCTTCAATATAACTTTTCATTGGCACCACATTGATTTCATGCCAGATTTTGATGTTGAACAACTCACCCTCCAAGTCTCTCGGATCAAAGGAAATGCCATGTAATGCTTCTTCAATGTCTTGATTTTTCACGGATTAGTCCACTAGCCAATTGTCTATGTCATCCTCATCATATTCAAGTATACCATAGAACTTTTCAGTTGACAACCCTTTAAAAATATCAACTTTTTCGTCAAATTGTTGCTTTGTTAGGAATAATGAGTTGAGGATTAATTTGGGGTCTTGGACCTCGTTAGTGCTTCATGTTAGGTCTACTTGTGTGAGCCTTTTGAATAGTTCTTCCCTCCTTGATATATTTTGGTTGCACGCTTGAACAATATTATTCAAGTTTTTTATCTTTTCTTTGCAGCGCACATTCAACTCTTTGATCCGACTTGGAGAGGGAAGATCCTCCTCTCTTCTCCTTAATTCTGTCATGTTGGAAACTTTAATACCAAAGGGTACTACATCATCAAGGTAAAAACATTCTTCATTATTTAGGTCAGCTTGCAAGTACTCATGGAAGGCATGCACCCTTGAGCCAAAAGAATCCATGCTTTTTGAAATTTCCCAAGCCTCTGTGATCAATGCCATTCTTTTCTTAATATTTCTCTCCACATAGCTCCTGGTTGATGTAAGTAAGCTTGAGGATCCTTTTAATTTAGTAGCGGGTGTGGTGGGTCCAAGGATTATCAAAGGACTGGCAAGAAGTGGAAGAGGCATTAAGGTGCCTTCCAGTTCCTTTATCATTTCTTTTAACCTCGTGTTTTCCGCTTCAAGACCACCAATGGAGTCATCCAGTGCGTCATCGGTTGCTCTATGAATTATAGAAATATGGGAAGGCCACATATCTCTTAGTTCAACCTATGAACAATATTTTCCTTTCTTGTTCTTCACATCACTTTTTTCAATAATTAATTTCTTGGATTCCCTGTCAAAGACAACGTGCTGAAAAGAAAATGACTCTTCTTCGTTGAAGGTCTCATTCTCAATAATTTCCAATGATGGCTTCTGGTGGGCCGTGTTCCCTAACTAATCTAGTGGGGGAAACATTTTCTCGATGTCCTCCTTGAGTTACATATCTTCAAGGGAGAAGTTATTGATGTCATTCTCTATGCGATATGCGTCTTCCTCTTGCATGACGTTTTTCCTCTTTTTCCTAGAGGAAGCTTGTGCAAGCTCTCAATTTTTCCCGGAGGGAGATTCTTTTCTCCTCCGCCTGCTGAACTACTATTGGTCACTTTTCTAGATGGGTGGACCGTTGGAGAATTGCTCCGAGATGTAGTCTTAAGAGTAACAGTTGGGGACTGGGCACTCTTCTCGTTGGGACCCTTTCCTTTATGTTTGTAATATTCATTGGTACTGAGTATCGTTTCCAAGTCACTGGCATTATGAATAGGAACACCTAAGTTATTACCTTCTTCTTCACTTAGAATAGTATGGATAAATGAATTGATAAATCCCACTGCTAGCATATGTTCCAAAAAAATTCCATTAGGGTCAAACACTTTGATCTTTTCAACATATTTGAGATTCAGATCGTGGAACTGGTTTGCAAATTCATCGATTTTGTTTATATTTCTGAATATAGAGTCCCCAATTTTCCAAGGCAAGGTTATGAATTGTTTTTTTTGTTTCTCATGAAAAAAATGCAACAAAAAATTATATTGCCTTGCAACTTCTGTAATAAACATTCTATTAGATATATGGCATGGAAGAAAGGATGGATTTTCCTTAAAATCGAAAATCTTGATAACATGGTAATTTTCCATTTCCTCCAACGTCCCCTTTTTATCCAGGAATTTACTTGCATGGTTGGATATTCTGGGGGTATCTTTTCCAAACAACAATCCTTTAAAAACTGAGACAAAATCATTGAAAAAATCATAGAAATGCAAAGAAGGTTTGTGTCTCCACAACGCTTAGTACCAGAGGGTAACTGGGTCAAATTCATAGTTCACCCTCTTACAGATAGACAGTTTAGGAAATTGACAGTTATATCCTATCACAAACACCAAATAAGAAGCCATAAACAATTTCTTGTATTTTTTGTACTGTGACAATTGGGAAGAGATTTCAATGGAAATATGTTTTCCCCAATCGAAAATGGCTTTCTCTCTGACAGTAAAATATAAGATATAAATAATCATACGGGAAATGTTGGCGATACTTTCTCGACATGTCACCCTGGTGAATAACCAAGCAATTTCCCGAAAGGGGTTTTTGAACGAGTCTACCTGCAATCTGGTAATGTCTTTGGGGATGTCCGCGAGATTCTCTAAGAACTCAAGTAAGAGATCCAAGTCGTTTTCATGCTTTTTCAGGAAATCCCTACAATCCTCTCCTTTGAAAGTAAGTGTTGGTTTAGGGAGTTTCAACATTTTACGGAACACTTGAGGTGAAAGAGAGATGGGAGAATGGTATTGAAGTTGAATAATCTGTTGACTTGGTATATATTTCTCAACGCACCATGCAACCATTTCCTTGCAGTAAAAAACCTCAAGGATACACCCTTCACGAGCAATTTCGGACGTCCAGATCACTTCCTTCCGGGCAGAAGGGGATGAATAGTAATAATACACTCTAGACCACTGAAAGTTATGATCCTCACGCCCAAAAATATTCAAAGTATCATTGCAAAATTGTTGTTGAGCTGCTACGGCCATAAGTTGACGAGAGTGTTCTTTTAATCCAGATAATATTTGCAATGGGAGCTTGAGAGAGATAACAATAATATAATCTTCGTCAAATCGTGTTTTAATGCGGTTTTGATGAGAAATCTCCTCGAACCCTTCACTTATTAATGACGATATTTACGGAACATGCATGATGAGTTAATAATATTAAACCATTCTTAAATGTGTATTGGGAAAAGCACGAGGATGGCGGGGACAGACGAGAATGATTAGGATTTCAAATGTTAGGTGCAAATTTTGCATTGTAATGGTGGATTTCAAATCCCATGGGAACTTCCCATGGCACAAGCTCAAGAAACTCCTTCATGGAGGCTTTAACACATGTTGGTCATGAGAAATCTTTATATTCAGATATTGTATTTTCATCATTGAGAAATTGCTTCGATTATTATCATTTCTCTTAGGCATGTGGTTTTATAAAAAGAGGAAGTTTACTTGGTCCATGGTTTGATATATCATTTAAGGGATTATAGCCTCAATAAATGGAGCTACATGAATGGGTTTCCCTAAAATGTCTTCTTTGGGAAGAAGTTTACATCTCCCCATGGGCATGTGGGTTTTTCCTTGTGGAGTTTGACTCTATCGAGGGTAGGGATCACATCCTTCATTATTGGTTGTGGTTAATAAGACTTGTTGGCTTGTGCAAAAAAATCTAGAATTCCACCTTCAATCCTTTTATTTACATTTTGATTTCAATGACAATGTGGGTTAGACTTCAAACCTACCTTCATCCCTAAAAGGTATGACTATTCAAGAACATATGAGTTTCAGAAAAGACTTGTTTACTTTCGAAGTTTGAATATAAAAAGTAAACTAAAGTAACCCCCCAAAAAAGAAGTAAGTTTATTTTAAATTATTACTCCCTACCTATGGTAGAGACTATATGTTTTGCCTTTAAGTCTATTAGTTTGTTTGAGTACATTGAATACATATAAATATTAATAAAGCTCAAAGCAACTTTTTAAATTTAATGTGTAAATATTTTATAAAATATTCTAATATGTGTATAGTTACGCCATAAGGAATTCCTCTTATAGAAGCATATGTCCTTTGCTGCTTTTTTAGTTTCCTCATGGCTGACAGATCTGTTAGATGACCAATGGTGCCCTTCTGACCATCCACATGCACTTCTATTCATTCATCCTCTCACTAGAAACATTGCATCTTCCTTCCTAGACATAGAAAAGGTCGCCAAAGATATGCCAAAAAGGTTGTTGGATCCTAGTATCATTGACAAACTGTTGTGGTCTCTTGCATATGAAAATTAGGTCAAGAGATTTGGTGGGATCATACCTCAAGAACTGGGCATGCTAGTCCATCTTAAGATCCTCATAATCGCCACTAATGGCTTCGTCACTAGGAAAATATCTATATTTGGAGCACTTTCCAACTACACCAAATGAGAGGAGTTGGATTTGTATAACGACTACCTAACATGTATTTTTCCTCCCACTAATGGCCAGCATTCTCAAAATCTCACTTTACTTGGTCTAGTGAAAAACATCATTAATGGCAACATGCCCCAAGCCATTTCCAATCTCTCCGCTCTAACAACATTATACATGGGTAGAAATTCCCTCATCAATACCATTCCTTATTCCATCACAAACCTCCTTAATATGCAAGCTCTAGATCTCAACGACGATAAATTACAAGGAAAAAATCCAAGGGAACTCCAATGAATGAACCAAGGCCTTACACAATTGGATCTCT